>QNTS01001493.1:162087-201499 GCA_003317085.1 Hucho hucho
ATATACTGACTGTTTCACTGTCTCTTCATGTACTGACTGTTTCACTGTCTCTTCATGTACTGACTGTTTCACTGTCTCTTCATGTACTGACTGTTTCACTGTCTCTCCATGTACTAACTGTTTCACTGTCTCTTCATATACTAACTGTTTCACTGTCTCTTCATAATGTCTGAAGAACAATCCAAGAGCTTCATCATTCTTGAGCTAGCTCCATCTCCATCCCTAATGACTCTTCTCCTTGGTTGTGACCCAAATGGCACTCTATTCCCTTTATACTGCACCATAGGGCTCTGGTCAAAGGTAGTGCACTGAATAGGGAATAGGGTGCCATTTGGGACTCATCCCTTGGCTCTCCCGTCTAATCTGTTTTTTTTGTTGCAATTTAATTCTCCTGTCTCCATCCATCAATGAATTATTCCTTTGTAGTCCGCCATTTCCCAAGCCAACCCCTACCCCCCTCTTCCACCCTTCCATGTTCAATATCTAATATGTGCCTAGTGACAAGCCTCTCTTGTTATTGGCACTACAGAACTAATATACATGTCAGTGGCTCCGCTACTTTTCCAGCGTCTGACCGAATACTAGGCCGGAGTAATCCTATGTTTATTAGAACACAATCATTTGAAGAATGCCATTGTGTATTTTACTGGACTGTATTAGAAAGCGCAGGTCCTGGGAACCATCCCAAGAGGGCCATGTTTGGCTTAATAGTGCCCCATCACTAGGGTGAAGTCAGAGAGTTAAATCTGCCCACTGGTTCCCTAATAGACTGTGAAAATAAATGTAGCATGTCACACATCATGGCCACAACTTCTATAGAGCTCTATGGGTTAGCGCTAGTAGAAGAACTCTGCCATATACCACATCTGGTTCAGACCATCGTTGTGTCCCAGATGGCCGCTTATTCCCTATGTAGTGCACTAGTTTTGACCAGGGCCCAAAGGGATCTGGTCAGATGTAGTGCTCTATGTAGGGATTGGGGAATAGGGTGCCATTTAGGACACAGATCATCAACCACAGGCCAGTAACTCTACAGTTTACAAAGAAAGTAAAGCGGGGGCTGATAACTTTGTTGCAACGCTCGCTCTGAGGAGGTCGGACTGCATGTGTAGAGAGCATGATGATGCTTACTACTGTTAGGAGAGTAACTACAGTGTGGTAAACATCCTCTTCAGTCTCCAGTAAAAACTGTTAAATACAGTTTTTACAGAGAGATGCAGGTGCTTTATGAAAGAGACATCAAACTCAGACAGACGTGCCAAGCATCAGACACACAGACGGCTAAGTCAGCTAGAGTCAGACAGGTAGAAAAAATATGTTGTCTTTGGGCTTCAGGAAGAGTGTTTAGGGGAGTAGCAATGTACAGCATGATTCAACGGAGTTTCTCTTTACATGTACTCCATTTTGTCAGAACAGTTAGAAAAGTGATATATAATACAAATGCAACAGAGGTTTCAGTGAGGAGAAGGAGGAGGAGGAGGAGGGAGGGTGAGGGAGCAGAACATAGCAGAGCAGTGGTGACAGGAGGCCAAATGTGGTGATGCCTGTGATGAGGAACAAGGCCCAGGGCACATCCCTGTCTCTCTCTGCATGGCTCTCACTATACCCACCGGGTACATAATAAAATAAAATCTAATTTTATTTGTCACATACACATGGTAAGCAGATGTTAATGCGAGTGTAGCGAAATGCTTGTGCTTCTAGTTCCGACCATGCAGTAGTATCTAACAAGTGATCTGACAATTTCACAACAACTACCTTATAACAACTACCTTATAGTAAACATTATATAAAGTGGCATTGTTTAAAGTGGCTATTTATACATTTATTACATCAAATTTATAAATATTAAAGCAGCCCTGCTATGCTGCTATGGCTAGCATTTCCTCATTCCTTTCCCAACCAGTCCCAGGTATGAGGGGGTGACGTGGCTCTTACTGCAACCCAGCTAGAGTGGAGGATAGGGGGGAGGATAGATAAGAGACTATCTCCCAGGGTTGGCAGGCTTGGTGGCATTGTTAAAGTACAAGGCCTGTGTTTGGAGACGAGAGGTAAGAGCTAGTTACGATCGACAGGAAGTGTTTGGAAACGGAACGTCACAGGGAGGTAAGAGCTAGTTACGATCGACAGGAAGTGTTTGGAGACGTCACAGGGAGCATGATAAGAGCTACCTACGATCGACAGGAAGTGCTGAGATGACAAGAAAAGCACGTAAGGTTATTCTTCCTGTATTTGGGGTTACCTTTGAACTAGGCTGTGATGTCAGCTCATGCTGTGCATTTATGTTGTTTTCCATCATCTCTCAGGGTAGCATTAAAGGATCAGATTTGTAGAGCGTGTGTATATTTTCAAAAAAGCTCAACTAGCTTAAAATCATAATGTCTGTATTTGGACATGTCTGTGGAGACCACAAGATCTCCCACTGATATTTTAAATGTCTGGCTCACCTTTAATCTGTTATCCTTTTTAATCTCCATCATTTGAGACATATCCCAGGTGCCATGGAAACAGAATAAGTATTGTCACTATATGCTGATCAACGAAAGATACAAAACAAATTATATCCTAATCTAATATAACAGGCCAGGAGATCACTGTGAGAGATCCTACCCTTATCTAATATAACAGGCCAAGAGTTCACTGTGAGATCCTACCCTAATACAATATAACAGGCCAGGAGTTCACTGTGAGAGATCCTACCCTAATCTAATATAACAGGCCAGGAGATCACTGAGAGTCACAAACACCTATTATGGCTGCATGCAAATAATCCATATCTAATGAATAATACACACACTCACACACACACACACACACACACACACACTGTTCCTTCTTGATTGACCTAACCCAGCTCACTAAATTACTGCCTAGAGCAGTTTCTCACATAGGCATGTCAGGCTGCTGTGAAGCATACAGTCTTCACATCAATGTATCAATGACTAGTAAACAGGTTGGATAGGTATGATCCAGAGCAGAACTGGGCCTTAATCCTTTCCCTAATATAGCAGACTGGTGTGTGTGTGTTGTATATTCGTGTGTGTCTGTCTGTGTGTGTGTGTTTGTTGTATCTCTGTGCATGTGTGTTTGTGTGTGTATGTGTGTTTTTTTTAAGCTAACTGGCTATGATCCACTACTCTTGCTCCCCTGGGAAGCTGTTTTCATTGACTCTTCCTCCCCTGGGAAGCTGTTTTCATTGACTCTTCCTCCCCTGGGAGGCTGTTTTCATTGACTCTTCCTCCCCTGGGACTGAGGACTGAGGCAGACTGAAAGATGCAATAATTTCATTCCTGGGCTTGTGAACACTTGACTGCTTGGGTTTTGTAATGCTTGCTATGTAAAATATATTTTTTAATTTATTTAATTAATTTGTATCAGGCATTGTTCATTTGTGGTGTGTTGTCATTCTCTTTGATATTACCATCAAGACTTAGGGGTTCTAGAACTCTGATTATTCCATTGCATGAGGGTTAGAACATAGATATACAATAGTCACTTTAATAACTCTACCTACATTTACATATTACCTCAATTAGCTCGACTAACCGGTGCCCCCGCACATTGACGCTGTACCGGTACCCCCTGTATATACTAGCCTTCTATTGTTATTTTACTGCTGCTCTAGCATTATTTGTTAATTTTATTTCTTGTTTTCTTTTTTTTTTCTTCTTAAAACGGCATTGTTGGTTAAGAGCTTGTAATTAAGCAATTCACCTGTTGTATTCGGCGCATGTGACAAATAACATTTGATTTGATTCATTCCAGTGCTGTGGGTTAGAATGAACAAGAATTATCTTATCGAAGCCAAGACATCTGCCTCAAATCCATGTAGCTGAGAAATTACACTCCCTTACATGACATTGTAATAACCATTCTTTCACTCTGAGGTTTATAACTCACCATAATTGCATTTTCAGCCTGATTCAGTGTGTTGGGCCTGAGAGAACTACTAGAAGCCGATAGCTGAACTTATTTGGCTGAGGAGTTAATCCTGAACCATTACATGTACAGCATGTGTGATATATTGCGGTAAAAAATAAATATATATTTTGTATTTGTATGTATTTTCATTCAGGTTGATTTAAAACCTCTGAAGGATTGGACCCTTTTTTTCAATTTTCGCCTAAAATGACATCTAACTACTTGTAGCTCAGGACCTGAAGCAAGGATATGCATATTCTTGATACCATTTGAAAAGAAACACTTAGAAGTTTGTGGAAATGTGGAATTAATGTAGGAGAATATAACACATTAGATCTGGTAAAAGATAAAACAAAGAAAAAAACATGCAGTTTTTTTTTTCATAATCTTTGAAATGCAAGAGAAAGACGTAACGATGGCACCAGAGGGGAGGGCTACCGTCTTAGCGGCTCTCAACCAACCATGCTATTCTTTTGTTTTTTCGCGTTGTTTGTAACTTGTTTTGTACATAATGTTGCTGCTACCATCTCTTATTACCGAAAAGAGCACCTGGACATCAGAACTGCGATTGCTCACCTCAAACTGGACGAAGAGCCGCGGAGGATTAAACTACCAACGGGACATTCAAAACTGGAATATCTTATGCTTCACAGAGTCGTGGCTGAACGACAACACTATCAATATAGCGGCGTCTGATAAGAGAAGAGTGGCAGACTATGTATTTTTGGAAATAACAGCTGGTGCACTATATCTAAGGAAGTCTCGAGCTATTGCTTGCCTGAGGTAGAGTATCTCATGAAAAGCTGTAGACCATACTATGTACCTAGAGAGTTTTCATCTGTGTTTTTCGTAGCTGATTACATACCACCACAGACTGAGGCTAGCACTAAGACAGCATTGAATGAGCTGTATTCTGCGGTCACCCAGAAGACGGTCACCCAGAGGCGGTGCTCCTAGTAGCCGGGGACTTTAATGGATATAAAATTAAATCAGTTATACCAAATTCCTATCAGCATGTTAAAAGTGCAACCAAAGGGAAAAAAACTCTGGACCATCTTTACTCCACACACAAAGAATCATACAAAGCTCTCCCTCGCCCTCCTTTTGGCAAATCTGACCATAATTCTATCCTTCTGATTCCTGCTTACAAGCTAAAATTAAAAGCAGGAAACACCAGTGACTAGATCACTAAAAAAGTGGTCAGATAAAGCAGATGCTAAACTACAGGACTATTTTGTTATTTTTAAGTGCATTGATGATGTCGTCCCCACAGTGACCATACGTACCCCAACCAGAAGCCATGGATTACAGGCAACATCCCCACTGAGCAAAAGGCTAGAGCTGCCGCTTTCAAGGAGTGGGACTCTAACCCGGAAGCTTATAAGAAATCCCACTATGTCCACCAACGAACCATCAAACAGGCCAACCGTCAATACAGGACTAAGATTGAATCGTATTACACCGGCTCTGACTCTTGTCGGATGTGGCAGGGCTTGCAAACCATTTCAGACTACAATGGGAGCACAGCAGAGAGCTGCCCAGTGACACAAGCCTACCAAACGAGCTGAACTACTTATATGCTCGCTTCGAGGCAAATAACACTGAAACATGCATGAGAGCACCAGCTGTTCCGGAAGACTGTGTGATCACGCTCTCCGCAGCCGATGTGAGTAAGACCTTTAAACAAGTCAACATTCACAAGGCCAGACGGATTACCAGGACATGTACTGCGAGCAAGTGCTGACCAACTGACAAGTGTCTTCACTGACATTTTCAACCTCTCCCTGTCCGAGTCTGTAATACCAACATGTTTTAAGCAGAACACCATAGTGCCTGTCCCCAAGAACACTAAGATAACCTGCTAAAATGACTACCAATCTGTAGCACTCACGTCTGTAGCCATGAAGTGCTTCGAAAGGCTGGTCATGGCTCACATCAACACTATTACCCCAGAAACCCTAGGCCGTGTGGTGCCAGGACAACAACCTCTCCCTCAATGTGATCAAGACAAAGGAGATCATTGTGGACTACTGGAAAAAGAGGACTGAGCACGCCCCCATTCTCATCGACGGGGCTGCAGTTGAGCAGGTTGAGAGCTTCAAGTTCCATGGTGTCCACATCACCAACAAACTAACGTGGTCCAAGCACACGAAGAAAGTCGTGAAGAGGGCATGACAAAACCTATTCCCACTCAGGAGACTGAAAAGATTTGGCATGGGTCCTCAGATTCTCAAAAGGTTCTAGAGCTGCACCATCGAGAGCATCCTGACTGGTTGCATCACTGCTTGGTATGGCAACTGCTCAGCCTCCAAACGTAAAGCACTACAGAGGGTAATGCAAATGGCCCAGTACGATCACTGGGGCAAGCAGTACCGGAGCGCCTAGTCTAGGTCCAAGAGAATTCTAAACAGCTTCTACCCTCAAGCCATGAGACTCCTGAACATCTGATCAAATGGCTACGTCTGCTACTCTCTGTTGTTATCATCTGTGCATAGTCACTTTAATAACTCTAACTACATGTACTGTACATATTACTTCAACCAACCAGTGCCCCCGCACATTGACTCTGTACCGGAACACCCCTGTACAGTGGGGCAAAAAAGTATTTAGTCAGCCACCAATTGTGCAAGTTCTCCAACTTAAAAAGATGAGAGAGGCCTGTAATTTTCATCATAGGTACACTTCAACTATGACAGACGAAATGAGAAAAAGAAATCCAGAAAATCACATTGTAGGATTTTTAATTTATTTATTTGCAAATGATGGTGGAAAATAAGTATTTGGTCAATAACAAAAGTTTATCTCAATACTTTGTTATATACCCTTTGTTGGCAATGACAGAGGTCAAACGTTTTCTGTAAGTCTTCACAAGTTTTTCACACACTGTTGCTGGTATTTTGGCCCATTCCTCCATGCAGATCTCCTCTAGAGCAGTGATGTTTTGGGGCTGTCGCTGGGCAACACGGACTTTCAACTCCCTCCAAAGATTTTCTATGGGGTTGAGATCTGGAGACTGGCTAGGCCACTCCAGGACCTTGAAATGCTTCTTACGAAGCCACTCCTTCGTTGCCCGGGCGGTGTGTTTGGGATCATTGTCATGCTGAAAGACCCAGCCACGTTTCATCTTCAATGCCCTTGCTGATGGAAGGAGGTTTTCACTCAAAATCTCACGATACATGGCCCCATTCATTCTTTCCTTTACACGGATCAGTCGTCCTGGTCCCTTTGCAGAAAAACAGCCCCAAAGCATGATGTTTCCACCCCCATGCTTCACAGTAGGTATGGTGTTCTTTGGATGCAACTCAGCATTCTTTGTCCTCCAAACACGACGAGTTGAGTTTTTACCAAAAAGTTCTATTTTGGTTTCATCTGACCATATGACATTCTCCCAATCCTCATCTGGATCATCCAAATGCTCTCTAGCAAACTTCAGACGGGCCTGAACATGTACTGGCTTAAGCAGGGGGACACGTCTGGCACTGCAGGATTTGAGTCCCTGGCGGCGTAGTGTGTTACTGATGGTAGGCTTTGTTACTTTGGTCCCAGCTCTCTGCAGGTCATTCACTAGGTCCCCCCGTGTGGTTCTGGGATTTTTGCTCACCGTTCTTGTGATCATTTTGACCCCACGGGGTGAGATCTTGCGTGGAGCCCCAGATCGAGGAAGATTATCAGTGGTCTTGTANCTTGTATGTCTTCCATTTCCTAATAATTGCTCCCACAGTTGATTTCTTCAAACCAAGCTGCTTACCTATTGCAGATTCAGTCTTCCCAACCTGGTGCAGGTCTACAATTTTGTTTCTGGTGTCCTTTGACAGCTCTTTGGTCTTGGCCATAGTGGAGTTTGGAGTGTGACTGTTTGAGGTTGTGGACAGGTGTCTTTTATACTGATAACAAGTTCAAACAGGTGCCATTAATACAGGTAACGAGTGGAGGACAGAGGAACCTCTTAAAGAAGAAGTTACAGGTCTGTGAGAGCCAGAAATCTTGCTTGTTTGTATGTGACCAAATACTTATTTTCCACCATCATTTGCAAATAAATTCATAAAAAATCCTACAATGTGATTTTCTGGATTTTTTTCCCTCATTTTGTCAGTCATAGTTGAAGTGTACCTATGATGAAAATTACAGGCCTCTCTCATCTTTTTAAGTGAGAGAACTTGCACAATTGGTGGCTGACTAAATACTTTTTTGCCCCACTGTATATAGTCTCGCTATTGTTATTTTACTATTGCTCTTTAATTACTTGTTACTTTTATTTATTTTTACTTTTATTTGTTACTTATCCTTATTTTTTTTAACTGCATTGTTGGTTAGAGGCTCGTAAGTAAGCATTTCCCTGTAAGGTCTACACCTGTTGTATTCGGCGCATGTGACGAATAACATTTGATTCGATTTTTGATTTGATTTGAGATACGGGGTCAGTCTCTGCAGTGTAATGGAGACCACCGATTTGGAGAACTTATCCTTCCTTGCCCCCTCGTATTTTCGTAGTCTGGAGAGGGAGAGGGCAGTGTTGATCCGTTTGGAAGTCTTCTACCCTGAAGATTCTCCAAAGGAATGGGGAATCTGTTCCTGTTCAACATCTCTGGCCACGCCGGAACGCCATGATGGAATGTCCATTATGATGTATGGCCCAAGACTGCCACATTGAAATTCTTCTGCCTGGTCTTCTGATGCCACAGACTGTAGCAGGCATGTGATTAATGTCTGTCCTACATTTCAGACGTAAGTGCTCCCATAGATTACTGCAACACTTCGGACACTGCACTGGCACAAATGTGTTTTGATGACACCTCATCTTTCTTCCATCTCATCTCTTACACCCCCCCCCCTCCCCTAATATTCCACGGACCTTTTGACAAATAGGGTAAAAATAGTATCCAATCAGATTTCCAATTGAGAGAAGGAAGATTGAGAGAGTGAAGAGTCGAAGGGGGATAGACTGAATGCACCAGGGGTATATTTAGTGACTGTGGACCACGGTTCAAAACTATTTGAAATCGTTTCAGACACTTTCAGGGTTTGCTTTAGGCTGTCTACACAATATTAGGTGTTTAATATTAGGTGTTTAATATTAGGGGTTTAATATTAGGGGTTGAATATTAGGGGTTTAATGTTAGGTGTTTAATATTAGGTGTTTAATATTAGGTGTTTAATATTAGGTGTTTAATATTGGGGGTTTAATATTAGGGGTTTAATATTAGGGGTTTAATATTAGGGGTTTAATATTAGGTGTTTAATATTAGGGGTTTAATATTAGGTGTTTAATATTAGGGGTTTAATATTAAGTGTTTTATATTAGGGGTTTAATATTAGGTGTTTAATATTAGGGGTTTAATATTGGGGGTTTAATATTAGGGGTTTAATGTTAGATGTTTAATATTAGGTGTAAAGAACCATCAGTCTACTCCTACTAATGTCTTGATGTCCCCCCCCCCCCCCACTCCTACTCCTGAGCCCTACTCTACACATGCACACACACACTCAAACACTCACTCACTCACTCACTCACACACACACACACACACACACACCTCGACACAGCTGGTAATTATTTGGGCTTTAGCAGAACTTCAGTGGACTAATGAGGGTATTTACCCCTGGGTCATGACCTGAGTTGACCCCTGACCTCAACAAGCCACTGATACCTGATGGGGACTTTGCCAGTGACTGGCCCAGACACACAGCGTGTGTCCCAGATGTCTTGCTATTGCTTATATAGTGCACTACTTTTGACCAAAGCGTTATGGTCAAAAGTAGTGCACTAGAGAATAGGGTGTCATTTAGGGCCCACAGGTTTGCCAGAGCAGTGACCTCCAACCAGCTCTGATTGATTGGAAGAGGATGATTGGATGATTGTTATCGACAGAAGGAGTCACATCTCCTTTTGTTAAACAAGAGTAGGAAGTATGTTGTAAGTAAAAAGCACAGGGACAGACGGAAGGCTGTCAGAGATGAAGAAAGAGAGAGGCTGGAACACTCTCTCCTCTCTGCTGCTCTGCGGTTTGCCTTAAAGAATACCCATTGAATTCTCATAAACGGCATACTTGTTACCGCTGCAACTGTTTTCCATTTATTATAACTATTTTGCCACCTCGACTTAATCGACATTCTACATCAGCAAGAAACACTCCACGAAGATTGCATGTTCGTGGTTTTCTGTATCTTGTTGATAATTCTAACCCAGTTACCCCGAACGCCCTCTGAGCTAACTGAATAGTCAATATGATAATTGAGTGTTGTCGTTTTTAATGGAAGTTCGATTATTTTAAATCTGAAAAGCTTAATAAGAGAGTCAGTGGCACAGCATTACATTTCTTCTCTCTGTCTCTCTTTCTCCTGCATCTCAATCTTTCTCTCTCTCTCATTTGCTCTCTCATTTGCTCTCTCTCTCTCTATCATTTGCTCTCCCTCTCTCTCTTGCTCTCATTTGCTCTCCCTCTCTCTCTTGCTCTCCCTCTCTCTCTTGCTCTCATTTGCTCTCCCTCTCTCTCTCGCTCTCATTTGCTCTCTCGCTCTCTCGCTCTCTCTGAATTCAATAAAATTTAAGGGCTTTATTGGCATGGGTAACACGTGGTAACATTGCCAAAGCAATTGAAGTAGATAATAAACATAAGTGAAATAAACAATTAAGATTAACAGTAAACATTACACTCACAGAAGTTCCAAATCAATAAATGTCATATTATGTCCATATACAGTGTTGTAACGATGTGCAAATAGTTCAAGTACAAAAGGGAAAATAAAAAAACATAAATATGGATTGTATTTACAATGGTGTTTGCTCTTCACTGGTTGCCCTTTTCTTGTGGCAACAGGTCACAAAAAACTTGCTGTTGTGATGGCACACTGTGGTATTTCACCCAGTAGATATGGTTTATCAAAATTGGGTTGGTTTCAAATTCTTTGTGGATCTGTGTAATCTAAAGGAAATATGTGTTTCTAATATGGTCATACACTTGGCAGGAGGTCTCTCTCTCTCCCTCTGTCTCTCACTCTCTCTGTCTCGCTCTCTCTCTTTCTCTTTTGCTCTCTCTCTGTCTCTGTTTCTCTCACTCTCCGTTTCTCTGTCTCTGTCCTCTCTATCTGTGGAATGTCAACTCATTCAATCTTCAGTGTGTCTGCTCAGAGACAGACAAGAGTATTGGATGAGGCCAGGTGATGTTCAACCTTCTGAGACTGCTGCCATTTGTTCTGAAGAGGATCAATGAAGAGAGACAGTCTTCATCACCTCCAAAGATGATCTTACAGATGTAGGATCTTAATTTGATCACCCTGTTGTTGCACGAAATGTCCTGCACGGCAGGAAATGCAAACTTGTGGTGTATTCAAGGTTTAAAAAGGATTCTAAAGTTTGTAACTTCCACTAAAATGTCAGACTTGATTTGCCCTAACTAAAAATGAATCAACCCATAGAAAAATGTCCATTCATTATAATGCACCATTCCTGTGGCTGCAGGATTATTTTTCTGCTGTGTAAAACTGCTCAAATTATGATCCTACATCTGTATTCCTCAGCAATGGTCTGGGCTCCCCTAGAACTTTTCTGTAGAAGAGAGGATACTTGGTCGTTCATGGTAATGTTTCATTAATTAATAGACTTTTGGAATCTATGGACTTTTAATTCAAGACCAACCTCAACACCACAATGGGACAGACAACACAGGACCCACCAACCTAACAGATCCCACCCCCACTTAACAGCCCTCCTGTCAGCTCCCCCGATAGCCCTCGAGAACCCCCCCACATCCACTGCGGACACACGAAAGCAGAAGATTGTGCTCCTCATTGAGTCAAATGGTAAATACACTCAAGAGGATAAACTTTTTCCCAAACACAAAGTGGCAAACTCTTGTGCCCAATCACTAGGCATACCCTGGAGCTGTTGTCAGATGACAAACTAGGGTCCCTCAGCCACATCATAATTCACACGTGCACAAAAGACCTGAGGGCTCAGCAGGACAGGGTGGCCACAGCACTCATTGGAGTTATTGAAATAGCTTCTTCCACTTTCCCCAACGCACAAGTTATCTCCACCCTGCTACCACAAAAATACTTTCACCCTGTCACCAGAGAGCAGGTGAATGCAAGCATTAAGCGAGACTGTGCCTCAAAACCTAATGTATACCTGGCCCACCACTCCACCCTGGACTTGAACAGCCTTTACAACCAGGTCCACCTCTACAAGGCAGCAATCCCAACTTTTTCCAGGACCCTGAAGGACATCACCCTCAACTGTAGCCCCAGCACCTCACACAGGAGCAAAAGAGCAACAGACACCCCTCCCAGACTTGCAAGACCCCCTCTTAAAGGACCTGCACAGAGAGAACCCACGCCAAGAGTACCTACACCCAGACCACAGCATCACCAACCTCACCCCAACCAGCTAAGACCACCCCAAACAAATCCTGGCCACACCCTATATGCCCCCCCATTTCAGACCTATGCTCCTTCTGCCCACCCCATGCCCCCCACCCCTGCGGCAAGGACCTCAACATGACAGCAGGACATATGCCCAGGCCGTGAGCAGAGTAACAGGCCCAACCCCCACTATTACACCTGCCCAAGCCTCATCATGTGACCAAAGAGGTATGTATCAGATGCTCAACATGCTCTGCTCACACCTACTGTGATGGTCCGGGCCTAAGCCACACAAAAACAACACTAGACACTATGGAACACAAAGCTTTTACAATCTCATCCTGGAATATACAAGGCCTGAGGTCATCTGCCTTTGGCCTTAAGAGCAGGAATCCAGACTTCATCAAAGAAATTGGAAATACAGACATTGTCATCTGACATGAAACATGGTATAAAGGAGACGGACCCACTGGTTGCCCTCTAGGTCACAGAGAGCTGGTAGTCTCATCCACCAAACTACCAGGTTTGAAACAGGGAAGAGACTCAGGGTGTAGGCTCATTTGATATGGAGCAGACCTAACCCACTCTATTCAATTAGTTAAAACAGGAACATTTTACATCTGTCTAGAAATTAATAAGGATATTATCTCAACAGAGAAAAATGTCCTCATATGTGCTACCTAGATCCCCCCAATAGAATCCCCATACTCTAACGATGACAGCTTCTCCATCCTAGAGGGAGAGATAAAAAATGTCCAGGCTCAGGAACATGTACTAGTCTGTGGTGACCTAAATTCCGGAACTGGACAAGAACCCGACACCCTCAGCACACAGGGGGACAAACACCTACCTGGAGGTGAAAGCATTATCTCCCCCATATGCCCCCCTAGACACAACTATGACAACATAACCAACAAAAATTGGTCAAAACTCTTGCAGCTCTGTCGCACGCTGGGTATGTACGTACATAGTCAATGGAAGGCTTCGAGGGGACTCCTACGGTAGGTACACCTATAGCTCATCTCTTGGCAGTAGTACTGTAGACTACTTTATCACTGACCTCAACCCAGAGTCTCTTAGAATGTTCACAGTCAGTCCACTGACACCCCTTGAAGCCTACCATTGACTATGTACATACCCAGCGTCCGACAGAGCTGTAGGAGTTGTGACCCGTCTTTGTTGGATATGTTGTCCACTGACATCACATCGAAATCACAGTCTACTTGAACAGAGCTATGCTCAGTCATGAGGCATCAAAGCCAAAGGGACTGAATAATATTAAGAAATTCTATAGATGGAAGGAAAATAGTGTGGAAATCTACCAAAAAACTGTTAGGCAACAACAAATTAAATCACTTCTAGACAATTTCCTGGACAAATGGGTTTCACTCTAACTTGGCAGTAGAACATACCTCGGCCTAAACAGTATATTTGACCTCTCAGCTTCCCTATCTATATCAAAACATTTCAAGAAGACAACCTAAGAAAATGAACAACAATAACAAATGGTTTGATGGAGAATGCAAATACCTAAGAAAGAAATTGAGAAACCTATCCAACCAAAAACATAAAGACCCAGAAAACCTGAGCCTTCGCCTTCACTATGGTTAATCACTAAAACAATACAGAAATACACTACGGAAAAAGAAGCAACAGCACGTCAGAAATCAGCTCAATGTAATTGAAGAATCCATAAAACCTGAAAACTCTAAACTCTAATTTTAAACTCTAAACAAACAACACGAAGGGTTATCTCTCCAAAACGGAGATGTATGGATACACCTCTTCTCCAATCTTTTTGGCTGTATAACAAAGAACAAACAGCAGCAAAATATACAGTATCAAATACAACTTCTGCGAGATCGGTGTCCCTTCCACGGGACGATTGAGCTAACGTAGTCTAATGCCATTAGCATGAGTGTAACAGATGTATATCAAGTAAATCACCCCAGCCAGTGGTCCTAGTTGAGCATTATTTATTACCTGTTGTTAAATAGGAAACAGCACGTTAGTTGTGCAGGGCTTAACGATATCGATGGCTGTCGATGGCAACATCTGTAGCATGAAAACAACTGTGTTAGCAGTGGGCTCATGTGACCATTACATCGGTGTATGCTAGTTAACACACTTATTTACAGCAATCACATGCCAAAGCACATCTCAGAAAGCCCCTCAATCCCTAACAGGTACCATATACCCCCACATGTATAAATCAGTAATGTACAGCAAACTTGTACACATTGTAAAATAGAAAATAGAAAACAGTATTCAGAACGTGACCTACCCCTTGCATCACATTTTCATACTGGGGAGACCTGACGTTCGGGATCTCCCCCTATCTGCAAGCGGGGGCAATCACAACATGCCTTATTGTCATCAGAGTTGAACCAACCAATAAGCATGCTTGAACATTAAATACACTTTTCTTTAGAGGCAAGTGGAAACATAACCAACCCTGTTACATAAGTAACAAGAACATTTCCCAGGACATAGGCATATCTGATATTGTCAGAAAGCTTAAATTCGTGTTAATTTAACTGCACTGTCCAATTTACAGTAGCTATTACAGTGAAAGAATACCATGCTATTGTTTGAGGAGAGTGCACAATTTTGAACATGAAAAAAGTTATTAATAAACAAATTAGGAAAATTTGGGCAGTCTTGATACAATTTTTTTTACAGAAATGCAATGGTTCATTGGATCAGCCTAAAACGTTGCACATACACTGCAACTGGGCTGGAATAATACATTATGGTCTTTCTCTTGCATTTCAAAGATGATGGTACAAAAAAATACTTAAGAACGTTTGTTTTTTTCTTTGTATTGTCTTTTACCAGATCTATTGTGTTATATTCTCCTACATTCCTTTCACATTTCCACAAACTTCAAAGTGTTTCTTTCAAATGGTACCAAGAATATGCATATCCTTGCTTCAGGGCCTAAGCTACAGGCAGTTAGATTTTGGTATGTCATTTTAGGTGAAAATTTAAAAAAAGGGGTGGATCCTTAACTTCATCCTCAGCTCTGGCATCTTCCCAATATTTGGAACCAAGGACTGATCACCCCAATCCACAAAAGTGGAGACAAATTTGACCCCAATAACTACCGGGTGATATGCGTCAACAACAACCTTGGGAAACTCCTCTGCGTTATCATTAACAGCAGAGTCGTACATTTCCCCAGCAAAAACAATGTACTGAGAGAATGTCAAATTGGCTTTTTACCAAATTACCGCACGACAGAACACATATTCACCTTGCACACCCTAATTGACAAACAAACACACCAAAACAAAGGCAAGGTCTTTTCATGCTTTGTTGATTTCAAAAAAGCTTTAGATTCAATTTGGCATGAAGATCTGCTATTCAAATTAAAGGAAAGTGGTGTTGAGGGAAAACCATACAACATTATAATATCCATGTACAAAAAAATTGCAAAAAACAAACATTTCTTTCCACAGGGCGGGGGGTGAGACAGGGATGCAACTTAAGTTCCACCCTCTTCAACGTATATGTCAAGGAACTGGCGAGGGCACTAGAACAGTCTGCAGCACACAGCCTCAGCCAACTAGAATCTAAATTCAAATGTCTACTGTTTGCTCATGATCTTCTGCATCTGCTGCATCAAGGAGTGCCAACAGCAGCACCTAGATATTTAGCACAGATTCTGTCAGACCTGGGCCCTAACAGTAAATCTCAGTATGAGAAAAATAAGGGTTCCAAAAATGGTCAAAATCAAATCAAAATCAAACATATTTATCAATCCCTTTTTACATCTGCTGATGTCACAAAGTGCTATACAGAAACCCAGCCTAAAACCCCAAACAGAAAGCAATGCAGATGTAGAAGCGTGGTGGCTAGGAAAAGCTCCCTAGAAAGGCAGGAACCTAGGAAGAAACCTAGAAAGGAACCAGTTTCTGAGGGGTGGCCAGTCCTCTTCTGGCTGTGCCGGGTCGAGATTATAACAGTACATGGCCAAAATGTTCAAACATTCATAGATGATCAGCAGTGTCAAATAATAATAATACCAGTGGTTGTAGAGGGTGCAACAGGTCAGCACCTCAGGAGCAAATGTCAGTTGGCTTTTCATAGCTGACCAGTTGCCAGGACCACGAAAACAAATTCCATCTAGACACCGTTGCCCTAGAGTACACAAAAAACTATACCTACCTCGGCCTAAACATCAGCGCCACATTCGACAAAGCTGCAAACTATCTGAGAGACAAGGCCAGAAGGGTCTTCTATGCCATCAAAAGGAACATCAAATTTGACATACCAATTAGGATCTGGCTAAAAATACTTGAATCAGTCATAGAACCCATTGCCCTTAATGGTTGTGAGGTCTGGGGTCCGCTCACCTCTCTGAAATGTTTGCCCTCTAAATTTCCCTTGCTTCATAACCACCCCCAACATCCCCTGACTAGACCCCAAAACCAGAAGTTACATTCATCCGTTTTCCACACCCTGACATCTCTCAGTAGCTGCATACTCCTTGTTAATTTAAGTGATTTTTACTATTAGATTATGAATGCATGACGGGAGGTAGGTCTGGTAAGAATAATGGCATAAATCTAGAGCCTCACTGATTTTACGAGACAGGCTGTAAATTTGTTATGAATTATGTCCACTGCTTTTATCCTGTGGCACTCTCTCTTGGCCAGACAAACACACCCTCCCTGAGAGGAAAGTATTTGTGATGAAGCCTTGAACAAACTCCACAAAGTTTCTTAGGACTAGTTTTTATTCCTAAAAAGTATTCAGAGGTTAATGCATGACACACACACACACACACACACACACACACACACACACACACACACACACACACAAATACACTATGGCCAAATGGAGCATGAAGCCAAATCAGAGGAATCTGAGAGAATCAATATTTTCGTAATTTGTGAATGAGTTCCCCTTCCAGCAAGGAGGAAATGGTAGAATAACATGAATTGAGTCTCATTGGCTTGGTCCACCCAAAGTCAACAGGATTAGGAACTGAGAAAGCAGAGAGATTCATAATCTAATTGTACAGAATCACTGGCCACTGCACAGGGAGAGCATAAATGTATCTTAATCACACTGCTTCCATTGGAGGCATGTAAAAGAGAGTAGATAGTAGATGTTTTCATGGATCCACCTGTACCCGAAAACCCGAGACCCAATCCAGGACCCGAGGGGTTCCGGATCCAGAATTCTAAATAATGTCACGGGTCTGGATTGGAATCTGATTGTCACAGGTCTCGGGTATGTGTAATTTTAACTTTGTCCAGAACGTCCGTACAGATCTTAACAGACTGCTGCAGTAGAGAGAGAGATGTTATAATTGATGCTGCTGCTCTTGCTTTTCATGACAGTTGAACATGGCACTTGTAGCTTGTTGTTGTTGGCCAATCAGAAGACATCAATGAGGCAATAGGTTACAGTCATAGAACCTCCGTGTGGCAAAGGTTAGGAGGTATCTAATCAATGGAAGATGGAATTATAATGACCGAATCAAAAGTTAATTTCTACGGTATTGGTGACCCTAAACTGGACGGTTGTTGCTAACGTGACTAGAATGACATTGTAACAGCCCAATTTACAGTAGCCATTACAGTGAAAAAATACCATGCTTTTGTTTGAGGAGAGTGCACAACAACAAAACAACTTTTGTCATGGCAACTGATTTTATACATTCACCTCTGAAGGTAGATAATGTACTTACATTCAGTAATCTTGCTCTGATTTTTCATCCTGAGGGTCCCAAAGATAGAAGATAGTATTGTTTTGTTTGATAAAATCCATTTGTATATTCAAATGTAGGAACTGGGTTCTACAGTTTGAACCCCTGCTGTCTCTGGTTCACTATGAGCAATTGAATACTCAGGAAGTCAAAACTTCCCGATTTTACCTGTGGAATGAAAATGTGTTCGTTATAGCTTGTGGTTTGGAGAATTTGTATGTTTATGTTAAAACGTCCCTTTAATATTCTGTAAGGAGTTATTTGTAAATGTAGGATGAGAAAGAGCATGATACACTGCAGCCTTAATTAGCCTAGCTAGCTTAAGTAACTTCTCCTGGTTTGATGCAGTCAAGACAGGTACTACAGAATCATATTTGATTATAAATAACCTAGCTATAGCAGCTATTAGTCTACTATAGAGCGAGTCAGCTTAGTTGTTTGCTGTCTCTCCTCTCTCCCTCCCTCCTCCCCCTGTCACTCCCTCACTGTACGGCACCTCCACTGCCTTGTAGAGCAGCACCTCTCTCTCTCTCCTCTCTGGCTTTATCAGCTCTGGTTAATAATGTATCTTAAAAAAATGCTGCTTCCCTCACTCGGGATTGGATCCGACCGGGTCTATGAGGAACGGGTCTCGTTGTTCTTGGGTTCTTTCGGAACAGGTGTCTATATTTAAAAAAAGATATATGCATATTCGGTCCGGGTGGGAAAGTTCCAGGTCCATTTCGGAATGTGTCCAACTTTTGGACCCATGAAGATCTGTTGTAGGTAGCAATGTCGTGGTTATCTTTCTGATCTCATGCTAGTCTCTTTCAACACGTGCACAAGCCTGGCACACGAGGCTAGGATTATGCAAACAGCAAAAGTGTTTTATGAGACAGCTATTTTTTCTCTAATCATGAGACAATCTTCTGTGTTATGCCAAATGCAGGCAGACTTGGTAGACTTCTCCCTTATATTGTAGGTTATCCCATGTTCAGTTGCCCCAACAATGGATGACTGATGATAGGCTACTGTACCAGAGGAGGTGGGGACAGCATTTGTGTTGGCCATCACTGCGGCCTCAAAATCCCTAACGTTGTGCCTGCATGGGATATTTAAGACCACTGTCTACATGTTTATCTGGGACATCAGGCCGTCTGTGGTCAACCAGGGATGGGACATCTAATGGTACTTAAATGGACTTAGAGGACAGGACAGTCCAAGCACAATAACCAGTGTGGTTTGGCCTCATTGGACATGTCTGTCAGTCACACTATGATGCTTGGGGTTGGGTTTGAGGTATAAATGTCTTGGAAGAGGAAAATGACAATTTCACTCTCAGACATACAGACAGACATCCCAAATAATTCATCTTTAATTCCTCCACTGGTCATGTTCTTCCACTCGACATCTTCCTCCATTCATCTCCTGTTCTGCAGAAAGTGTAAAAAGGTATATTAATTATATTAATTCAGAAAGGAATGTTTTTCACAGAGAAAGAGCTGCATACTGTATGTAATGCCAAACTATGTTGGAGTTGTTGGCCTAGCTGAGACGGAGGTAGAATGTTGCGCTTGATGGACTAAGGAGAAGTATTGGCCAACAATAGAGCTGATGATTGACCGCGGCGCTGTGCTCTGGGCGAGAAGAGTTGTTAATGATCGGCTTAACGTTCTCCCTCCATCAAATTGTCCATTCAAAATAATTCCACTTAGTCTCCACAGACAGACAGTCTCTTACCAACACCAAAGACTTCTGAATTTTACAAATTGCACTGTCTGCATCACAGAAAAAACAAAGAATGCTGGCAAAACAACTCAGATTGTAAAATGAAATGTACAGTACGACAGGTTCAATCCCCCCCCTGTAATTTTATTCAGACATTTGGAACAACAAATAAATAATCACAACATTTAGAACTATATAAATACACAAATATATACAAAAATAAGACTTAAATCTCAAAAAGAAGCAACAAAGTCAAACAGAAACAAATTGGAGTATATAAATACAAATAAAAAAGAGAATATAATTATTACACTATTACCCAATTACTAACAAAAAACACACCAATAAACCTAATTGCACAAATCCTATATCACACAAATAGAATAACACACTTATAAAGAAGAGAATCTGATTATTACACTATTGCACTTCAAACAAGAAACACACAAACTAAGTTGCACAACTGCCATCTAAACCCTGACCTTTCTTGCCTTCCTTGATGCAAAGTCATCAATTACATCATCATAAGAAATCTGCCCAGCAATTGCATGGTTAATACTGATGACAGCAAGGCCACTAAGGCGTTCCTGTGACATGGTGGACCTCAGGTAGGATTTGATGAGCTTCAGCTTTGAAAAGCTCCTCTCTGCTTCAGCTACGGTCATTGGAAGAGTAAGACAAATTCTGAGAGCAGTCCACAAATTTGGATACATTTCTGAGAGCTCCCTTCGTGTATACATTTAAGCAGCTCAAGCAGGGTCATGGTCTTTGATGACAAGTCAGGCAAGTTCTTCAGTTCCTGTGCAAATTCTCTGCCATCCAAGTCTGAGTGTTCTTTATAGTGCAGTGTCATACTAAGGGCCTCACATTGTTCTGTCAGCTCATTTGAGAGACTTTGGAAGGTTGACAGCACTCCAAACTTCTCTCCCACATTTTCCAATGTGGAAAATCTTTCCTAAAGGGCTGAGCTTGCAGCATCAATAACAACATTGAAAAATGCCATTTACAGCTTCTTCAGGGCATCACTCAAAGGCTCATCAAATGATTAATATGAAAAGTGACACTTTGTGGACCTCAGCTTTTTTTGTTGTAGAACTAGGGATTTCTTAACCACTCACCAAGGACTTCCTGAAATACTGGTGGTGGCAACTTCTTCCATCACTCTCATTTCTTGGGAAAACAAAGTTAGGTGGTACCTCACTTGGTCCTCTGCAAACTAGTTGTGTCCTGAATTCTGTCAGTCAGAACTGAAGGCCAGTCAGCAGGGTCTGTAGACAGTGGTTCATCCTCAGCAGCAGGATTTGGTGGGGAGGCTGCTACAGGCATTTCTAATGGAGAGCACATGGGCGTTAGTTTACACGCGTTATTCACAGCATTTATAGTGGTGGAACATCCCACATACATAACCAGTAATAATAAAATCATTGCTACCTACAATATAGAAACATAAAACTTTGCAAAAGGGAAATTCTTCATTTTGTTATGTTATGCAGGGATGCATACATATACATATGAGTGTGTACACACACACACACACACACACTTGAAGAATCCTGCTGGGGAGAAGTGGAAGCAAATGGGTCTTCATCCTCATCTTCAGGCTCAGAAATTTTGTGAAGACACCTGTGTGGCTGAGGAGGTGGATGGCTCTTCATCCTGAGGCTCCGAGATCATTTCTGAATAGGCCTGTGTGGCTGAGGAGGTAGATGGCTCCTCATCCTAGCCAGTGCCAGAGGGTGCTCCAAAATATTTCAGAAGTGCCCTTGAATTTGCATTGAAATACAGTATATGAGTCTGACACTCCAAATACATTTGTTGCGCCTTTAAATATACATGTCATTATGCACAAATTATCAAACTTTCAGAATAGGAACCAAATGAACCATACAACCTCCTTGGCTAATTCTAGGCATAAGACACCCCAAAAGACTCAATATATCACAAAAGATACAACATATCAGCATAATATAGATGTCTTTTAAGCTACAGCATTGGAAATTCCCCTTACTGAGCTCAGGACCTAGTCAATACAATCATAGAAAACCTTTATGTCACCTCAATGAAAGTAAACTAAATCAATAATGTGCTAGTTAGGTTGTAATCGTTTTGCTGCAGGCTACACACATTATCATAATGAAACTGTGTGAAATTATATCCAATGTTATGTAAGCTCTTTGGATAGAAAACTGAATATTGTCGCCCTGTGTAATAGCACAGCAAGCAAAATAGCAACATGGGCTAACAAACATAAGTGTTATACTAACCTATTTCATTACATGCATAATATTTTACTCATAAAGAGATGACATAGCTGCATACCTTTATCTTTTGCGCGTTTCTCCTCAACTGGGCACCTGATGGCTTAGACCTTTTCTTATCCATTTGTTGATTTGGCACTCAAGCATCAATACATTACACATCCCCCAACACTGTCAAACAAGAGTCAAGACAACCAATTCACCTTGGAGTGCAGACTGGTTATATATTATTCTTACCGATTTCACACAAACCAGAAAAAAATTCAACAATATGTCTGTGAATGAATTGTGGTTTATTTGGTAGCATTTCGTAGTGTGACTGATTTTACTAATTGCATTAGTACTGTACAAAGTTAGAGGTGCGCTATTTGATAGATTACCCCGCTCCCCCTACCTCGGGCTTCCAGTGGGGAGAGGTCAATCTACCTCCGTCCCCCTCCCCATCTCAGTAGCCTGCCTAGCTCACAAACTAGAATCTTGGCGCCCACTCCGACAATGTTAATTGACCCACAGTCCCACACGGTGACATGATATCATTGACGTGACATGCAAATGAGCGATTGAAAACCGATTGCGTAACTGTCACCATTCCATTTTTTTTGTTTGTGCGCCCCATGCCGCCTTGGGCGGCTGCCAGTGTAGTGTTTCTGTACGTCCTTCGGTGTGTAGGGTGCTGTTGAGTTGTAACCTGACCCTGACGTTATTATTGGAGTGATGTAGCAGGGGCTGGGATCCAGTGTAACTGGTCTGCCTCTGTAGCAGCCCTGGGTTCCAACCCTACTACTGGCTCTGTGGCAGCCCTGGGTTCCAACACTACTACTGGCTCTGTGGCAACCCTGGGTTCCAACACTACTTCTGGCTCTGTGGCAGCCCTGGGTTCCAACACTACTTCTGGCTCTGTGGCAGCCCTGGGTTCCAACACTACTTCTGGCTCTGTGGCAGCCCTGGGTTCCAACACTACTACTGTCTCTATGGAAGCCCCGGGTTCAAACACTATTACTGTCTGTGTCGCTGTGGCAGCCCTGGGTTCAAACATTACTCAACATCTTTCAAATACCTTTGATCTAGTCTTCCTGGAGTGCCAGGTGGACGGGGTTTGCACTGCTGGGACTTTTCTATTGGTTCATTAAAGAGAGGCAAGCTCAACTAAGCACATATCAAGTATTTGGTAGGGTTTCGAATAGTATATGAACCCAGGCCTGCTGTGTAGAGCCTCTAAAAGACAGGGGCAGGTGTGTGACAGATCCAGGCATTAGGGGACGGCTGAGACCCCCCAGAGATGACAGCCTCTTGGCCTGTCCTAAGGACTGATTAGGGGCCTGGCTGGAAGTCCATGCTGCCTGTTACTCCGTACCTCTCCATCGACCCCACAACCACCCTCCAACCCCATTCCTTTCATGTGTGGAACTGGAGATAGGGTCAGCGAGCACTTACACTGCCAATTTCATTTCTCAGATTTAGCTAGCTTTTTTTTTTTACAGGGAGATGCATTAGAAACGACTGGAGAGACAGAGTGGCAACTGGCATTTGAAAGGCTGAGAGAGGACAGGGTTAGGCTGGATGAGTGTCACGTCAAGGGTGGCCGAAGCGTGGATGGGATGGTGGGGAAAGGTGGTTCTTAAGTTTCAGAAACAAGTGCCATCATTGTCATCACCTTGTTGTGATTTCATCTAATCTCTCGCCTCCACTATAGCAGGCAGTATCTGGGTGTTGGGTTACAGGGGGTCCTACCTCAAATGTTTTTCATGGGAATCCACTGGCAGAGTGTGACGATCATTTGAAGGAGAGGATCAAGACGCAGCGAGAGTGGAGTTCCACATTTTTTAATTAAATAGTGAAACTTCCAAAAAAAAAAAGAACACACGACCGCCCTAAATAATGTGCCCACTGCACATACAATAGACAATGCAATATCCCACAACACCGGTGGGGGGAATGAACAAACTAAATAGGATTCCCAATTAGAGGCAACGACTATCAGCTGCCTCTAATTGGGAACCACAAACCAACACCAACATAGACAACGCTAGAAACCCCTAGTCACGCCCTGACCTAACACACCATAGAGAAACCCAGAGGGCTCTCTATGGTCAGGGCGTGACACAGAGGCCTGTGGAGGACCATTCTCAACCACCAGGCATAGGTGATGAGTAGTCTGGTTATTTATGAGCAGTGATGAGTGGGTATTTATATGAATCTATTGTGTTCGCAGGGCAGAGGAACATTTAATAGTTATCTATGAATACCATCAGAGGCTCTCAAACCGACAGGGAAGTTAATATCATGTCCTAATATAGTATAATGTTTATGTGTTTTATATCGGCCCTGCGCCAGCTGGTTCTTCCTCCTGATGAGATGGCTCTGTCATTCTCAGTGTCTACTTTCACAATGTGCTGCTAGTTCTGTAATTATCATTGTCTAACCAGAAAAAAATCTACCATACAGCAGATTTAGCAAGAAAAAAACCCACGTATTTGACTTTGATAGTAATGGCTCTTGTCTCATAGCCATCCCGTTTAGTTATTCTCCAGTCAGCATTTCTAGATGACTGGCAGGCTGCCTGCCTGTGATGTGGTGTGGGCTATATCCTAAGTGGCACACTATTTCCTACATAGTGATCTACTTTTAACCAGAGCCCTGTGGTAGTGCACTATTAGGTAATAGGGTGCCATTTAGGACTCAACTGTGATGTGTCTGATCAGTTTAATGGCAGTCCTCTCAGTAGTAACATGTCTAGTCAGGGGGTAATGATGGAGTTCTGAGCAGATCAGAGAGCTGTTAGACCTAATGATGAAGTGTTGGCAGGTTAACAGGGTCTGCCTTCCAAATGGCTCCCTATTCCCTACTTAGCCGCATTGGGATCTGCACTATAATAGGGAATATGGTACCATTTGGGACACAGTCAAGATCTACAACCGAGAGACTTGGCTAATTTCACTCCGGGAGGGAAGGGAAGGTCTCGTGAAACACAAGAAGGGTGGAAAGAAACCAGAAGCCCCATCAAGATTAGATATACCCATCAACCTTTAACTGTAAACCATTAATGTTATGGACAAATGTGGGGTGACATTCTGCTTCAAACAGACTTCAACTCTCTCTTTGTAACTCAACACCTCTGGCCGGTAGATTCAGTAAGTCATCCAGTCATTTTCCTGTTAACTCTGAGAGCCGACAAGGAGACATGAGATTGTGTTTGATCCAAGTGTCACTTCATTTTATAGGTTGAGAGTGATGTGATGTGCCAGCAAGCTCACGATGCAGGGGTAATCCTGGGGTTTTGGTTGAAAGCCCCCACACAGATCCATGTCCATCATCATCCAGATGTTTTACAGGTATGGGATTGTAAATTAGTGGGAAGATGTGAGTTGTCAGTGGGACAATTAGGATATGATTTATTTATATTCTACACGGATTCATCCATTTCAGTTTTCCAGAAGTTGGAAAGATTTTGGAGATACTTACTGAAAATACAATGGATATTGTACTCTAATCATACATTAAAATGCCCACAACGGTTCTAATTCTGTCATTTGAATACAGGTGAAGACTTGACTGTGATGTGGTTGTCCCACCTAGCAATCTTAAAATGAATGCACTAACTATTAGCGGCTCTGGATAAGAGCGCCTGCTAAATTAATCAAATATCAAATGACTCCAGAACGCACGCAGATGCTATTAATGTTCAAGAATCCAGACGGGAAGGACCAGAACTAATGCCACAGAGGGCCCGTTACCATGCCGTTACCACACCGACCCAAGACAGCTGCCACCGTAGCCTAGCAACAAGTGGCATCTGACAGCGTCAAACCCACTAAGGTTAGGAGCACCGGTGGGAAAGTGACATCACAGCTCATATTTCCCAGCATGCTTTACCACTATGGGGCCCTTAACCCCGCAACCTGGCGTGATGGCGGAGGGGGAGATCAAAGGGACCATGTGACACCAGCCGCTGTCGTCACACACAGCTCCTGCAGTTTTGTGCCCTTTCAGACACAGCCCTCATGGGGAGCCGGCAGACACAGGGCAGCTTGGGCAGAGGAGAGTCATAATAACAGCTCTGTATTGAAGTGTTGTTCTCTGGCTGTGGGTCTACAAAGAGTCTCTCTGGGCCCCAAAGCGTGACATGCATTGAAATCGTTCACCTCATTAAAATAAGTGTTATAAACAACATGATTAATATAATGAAGTATTATGTTTTTATGACATGTGTAGTATGACTCCTCAATGGATGACAATTCAAGACATTGAGAGTGAACAACTAAGCAAAATGCCTCGCGGGATGCGTACTATGCCACAGTTTATAGCTAACTATAAGTTAACTATAGATGTGATCGGCTATGAAAAGCCAACTGACATTTACTCCTGAGGTGCTGACCTGTTGCACCCTCGACAACCACTGTGATGATTATTATTTGACCCTGCTGGTCCTCTATGAACATTTTAAAATCTTGGCCATGTTCTGTTATAATCTGCACACGGCACAGCCAGAAGAGGACTGGCCACCCCTCATAGCCTGGTTCCTCTCTAGGTTTCTTCCTAGGTTCTGGCCTTTCTAGGGAGTTTTTCCTAACCACCGTGCTTCTACACCTGCATTGCTTGCTGTTTGGGGTTTTAGGCTGGGTTTCTGTACAGCACTCTGTGACATCAGCTGATGTAAGAAGGGCTTTATAAATACAGTTGATTCATTGATTTGATTGAGATGTGCCAAATAAATATTCTCCAGTTCAATGCTCCAGCTATGCATTTGGTTTGATTACTTGCTAGCTAAGTGGCTAGATGGCAAGATCAAACTTCTTGGTTACAGCAGAGACAATCAATGCTTTTCCAACAGTCTTGAAGGAGTCCCCACATATGCTGAGCACTTGTTGTCTGCCTTTCCTTCACTCTGCAGTCCAACTCATCCCAAACATCTCAATTGGGTTGAGTTTGGGTGAATGTGGAGGCCAGGCCATCTGATGCAGCACTCAATCACTCTCCTTCTTGGTCAAGCCTGGAGGTGTGTTTTGGGTCATTGTCCTGTTGAAAAACAAATGATAGTCTCACTAAGCGCAAACCAGATGGGATGGTGTATCGCTGCAGAATGCTGTGACGCCATGCTGGTTAAGTGTGACTTGAATTCTAAATAAAACACAAACAGTGTCATCAGCAAAGCATCTCCACACCATCACACCTCCTCCTCTATGCTTCACGGTGGGAACCACAGTTGCGGAGATCATCCTTTCACCTACTTTGCATCTCACAAAGACATGGTGGTTGGAACCAAGCAGGTCTCTTCTTCTTCTTGGTGTCCTTTAGTAGTGGTTTCTTTGCAGCAATTCACGCAGTCTCCTCTGAACAGTTAATGTTGAGATGTGTCTGTTACTTGAACTCTGAAGCATTTATTTGGGCTGCAATTTCTGAGGCTGGTAACTCTAATAAACGTACAGTATCCTCTGCAGCAGAAATTCTGGGTCTTCCATTCCTGTGGCGGTTCTCATGAGAGCCAGTTTCATCACAGCGCTTGATGGTTTTTACGACTGCACTTGAAGAAACTTTCAAAGTTCTTGAAATTTTCCGCATTGACTGACATTCATGTCTTAAAGTAATGATGGACTGTCGTTTCTCTTTGCTTATTTGAGCTGTTCTTGCCATAATATGGACTTGGTCTTTTACCAAATAGGGCTATCTTATGTATACCACCCCTACCTTGTGACAACACAACTGTTTGGCTCAAATCCATTAAGAAGGAAAGAAAATCCACAAATTAACTTTTACAAGGGCACACCTGAAATGCATTCCAGGTGACTACCTCATGAAGGTGGTTGAGAGAATGCCAAGAGTGTGCAAAGCTGTCATCAAGGCAAAGGGTGGCTATTTTGAAGAATATCAAATATAAAATATTTTTTTATTTGTTTAACACTTATTTGCTTTCTACATAAGTTATTTCATAGTTTTGATTTCTTTATTATTCTGCAATGTAGAAAATATAAAAAATAAAGAAAAACCCTTGAATGAGTAGGTGGGTCCAAACTTTTGACTGGAACTGTATATATATATAAGTGCCTCTTGTGAAACGTTATTAAAGTCTGGATGACGCGCTAATAGGTACACAATCTATAGTGGACTCCCTTATGTGTTTATCTCTGAAACTGAAAGTCAACCCTCTCTCCATCTATAGTTTGATTCAAACCTTTAAAACAGACACATTTTAGATGGATGAGATGAGTTTCCCTCCTTACAATGCAAAGCACTTTGAGCGTCTGGCAAAAATCTCTATATAAAACCAATCAATTATTGTTATCATTAAAATACCCCTGCATGGAGTGTGTATATGTCTGTCAGCTATTGTGTGGCTGTCTGTCAGTGAGAGATCTACTGGCTCCCTCCCTGCAGGCTTCCGAGGGTGTAAAAGTGTTCCCCGTCACACTACAGGTGGAGGATGCAGTGTGAAATGGCACCATTGCCATTTTGTAGAGCCATCTGTTTCACTTTCTCACACACACACACACACACACACACACACACACACACACACACACACACACACACACACACACACACACACACACACACACACACACACACACACACACAATGAGAAACTGAGATTGTGTGCTACTGATTGAATCACCATAGTTGGCACAGTTAGAAAGAACAAGCCTGAGCCCCCTTGCACTCCTCACAACCCCCACCACCACTCTAGTTTCTTACCTCCCACAGAGGAACAAGAATGTGGAATGCTTTTCACACTCTTGGCAAACCTTTTTGGTTACTACATGATTCCATATGTGTTATTTCATAGTTTTGATGTCTTATTCTACAATGTAGAAAAAAGTAAAAATAAAGAAAAATCCTTCAATGAGTAGGTGTTCTTAAAACTACTTAAGGATCATTGGGGCACTAGCGCACCAATCCCGACACTACCCGGAGAAATGTAAGGCGCCAAATTCAAAATCCCAAAGTAGAATTATAAAACATTCATCAATATACAAGTGTTGCATACTCTTCAAAAGTTAGACTCTTGGCAATCTCACAGCGTTGTCAGATTTCAAAAAGGCTTTACGGCGAAAGCACATTTGATTGTCTGAGGACAGCACCTCACATATTTTCAGCATTAGCATCATTTCATAACCAGCACGGGTTCCACAAAACACATAAAAGAGCTAAAATAAATCGCTTACCTTTGATGATCTTCTGCTGAGGGCAATCCGAAGTCTCCAAGCAAGACAATCCATGTTTCTTTTGTTAGAAAAAGTCATTCTTTATATCCATAAATCTCCGTTTGGTTGGCGCGTTATGTTCAGAAAATCCACCGTCCACTCGCCCATTGCACAGGGAGGAGAAAGCGTTCAAATTATACCTATCAACATTGCCCAAACAAATCAAACATCATTTATAATGTATCCTTGGTACACTTTTATGTACATTAACTATAATATTTCACACGGATAATAACCTGGATGATAGTAAAGTAAAATCCCGAGGAGCGCGCTCACGGTCTCTCGCGCAAAAAACAAAAGGCACTTCCTCCATCCACTTACATATTCTTCTTCTATAAGGTTGTTATTCATGGTAAACGCATGAAACCTTGTCTAAAGACTGTTGACATCTAGTGGAAGCCATAGGTACTGCAACCTGGGTCTAAATTACAGCAAATCCCATAGACAACCATTAGAACAAAGGCATGTCACAAAAAAACGTTTTTCCGGACAGAAATTCCTGTTATACTCACAGACATTATTTTAACAGTTTTAGAAACTTCATAGTGTTTTCTATCCAATAGTACTAATTATGTGCATATCCTAGTTTCTGGGCCTGAATGGTATATTACTTTGGGCACGCCAGACTCTCCAAACTTCCGAATACTGCCCCAGTGCCTGTAGAGGTTAAACTTTTGACCGGTACAGTACCTTGAAAAGTTGATTGCTGACATGCAACACATTTTGGGAACAACATCAAGAATTAACAAATGAATCAAATACCAAAAGATAGTTTTCGGGTGTAATGTGTGGGACTGACTGAATCTTTAATCTATAGGACTGACTGAATCTTTAATGTATAAGAATGACTGAATCTTTAATGTATAGTACTGGATTAATCTTTAATGTATAGGACTGACTGAATTTTTAACGTATAAGACTGACTGAATCTTTAATGTATTGGACAGACTGAATCTTTAATGTATAAGACTGACTGAATCTTTAATTTGTAGTACTGAATGAGTCTTTAATGTATTGGACTGACTGAATCTTTAATTATAGGACTGACAGAATCTTTAATGTATTGGACTGACTGAATCTTTAATTTGTAGTACTGACTGAGTCTTTAATGTATAGGACTGACTGAATCTTTAATGTATACATGTAAGACTGACTGAATCTTTAATTATAGGACTGACAGAATCTTTAATGTATTGGACTAACTGAATCTTTAATTATAGGACTGACAGAATCTTTAATTTGTAGTACTGACTGAATCTTTAATTATAGGACTGACTGAATCTTTAATGGATAAGACTGACTGAATCTGTAATGTATAGGACTGACTGAATCTTTAATGTTTACATGTAAGACTGACTGAATCTTTAATGTATTGGACTCATTGAATCTTTTATGTATACATGTAAGACTGACTGAATCAATAATTTATAAGACTGACAGAATATTTAATGTGTAGGACTGTCTGAATCTTTCATGTATAGGACTGACTGAATCTTTAATGTATAGGACTGACCGAATCTTTAATGTATCTGATTGACTGAATCTTTAATGTTTACACGTAAGACTGACTGAATCTTTAATGTATAGGACTGACTGACTCTTTAATGTATAGGACTGACTTAATCTTTAATGTGTATGACTGACTGAATCTTCAAATCAAATCAAATTTTATTTGTCACATACACATGGTTAGCAGATGTTAATGCGAGTGTAGCGAAATGCTTGTGCTTCTAGTTCCGACCATGCAGTACTATCTAACAAGTAATCTAACAAATTCACAACAACTACCTTATACACACAAGAGTAAAGGAATGAATACGAGTATGTACATGTAAATATATGGATGAGCGATGGCTGACCGGCGTAGGCAAGATGCAGTAGATGGTATGGAGTACAGTATATACATATGAGATGAGTAATGTAGGATATGTAAACATTATATAAATGGCATTGTTTAAAGTGGCTAGTGATACATTTATTTCATCCAATTATAATTATTAAAGTGGCTAGAGATTTGAGTCAATGGCCGAACGGCATAGGCAAGATTCAGTAGATGGTATAGAGTACAGTGTATACATTTGATATGAGTAATGTCGGATATGTAAACATTATATACAAAATTGTTTAAAGTGGCTAGTGATACATTTGTTACATCCAATTCCTATTATTTAAAGTGGCTAGAGATTTAAGTCAGTATGTTGGCAGCAGCCACTCAATGTTAGTGATGGCTGTTTAACAGTNTGTCTGTGTGGGTGGACCATTTCAGTTTGTCCGTGATGTGTACGCCGAGGAACTTAAAACTTTCCACCTTCTCCACTACTGTCCCGTCGATGTGGATAGGGGGGTGCTCCCTCTCCTGTTTCCTGAAGTCCACGATCATCTCCTTTGTTTTGTTGATGTTGAGTGAGAGGTTATTTTCCTGACACCACACTCCGAGGGCCCTCACCTCCTCCCTGTAGGCCGTCTCGTCATTGTTGGTAATCAAGCCTACCACTGTAGTGTCGTCAGCAAACTTGATGATTGAGTTGGATGCGTGCTTGGCCACGCAGTCATGGGTAAACAGGGAGTACAGGAGAGGGCTGAGAACGCACCCTTGTGGGGCCCCAGTGTTGAGGATCAGCGGGGTGGAGATGTTGTTTCCTACCCTCACCAACTGGGGCCGGCCCGTCAGGAAGTCCAGGACCCAGTTGCACAGGGCTGGGTCGAGACCTAGGGTCTCGAGCTTAATGGCGAGCTTGGAGGGAACTATGGTGTTAAATGCTGAGCTGTAGTCGATGAACAGCATTCTTACATAGGTATTCCTCTTGTCCAGATGGGTTAGGGCAGTTTGCAGTGTGATTGCGATTGCGTCGTCTGTGGACCTATTGGGACGGTAAGCAAATTGGAGTGGGTCCAGGGTATCTGGCAGGATGGAGGTGATATGATCCTTGACTAGTCTCTCAAAGCACTTCATGATGACAGAAGTGAGTGTTCCGGGGCGATAGTCATTTAGCTCAGTTACCTTAGCTTTCTTGGGAACAGGAACAATGGTGGCCCTCTTGAAGCATGTGGGAACAGCAGACTGGGATAGGGACTGATTGAATATGTCCATAAACACACCAGCCAGCTGGTCTGCGCATGCTCTGAGGACGCGGCCAGGGATGCCATCTGGGTCGGCAGCCTTTCGAGGGTTAACACATTTAAATGTTTTACTCATGTTGGCTGCGGTGAAGGAGAGCCAGGAGGTTTTGGTAGCGGGCCGTGTTGGTGGCACTGTATAGTCCTCAAAGCGAGCAAAGAAGTTGTTCAGTTTGTCTGGGAGCAGGACGTCGTGGTCCGCGACGGGGCTGGTTTTCTTTTTGTAGTCCATGATTGACTGTAGACCCTGCCACATTCCTCTTGTGTCTGAGCCGTTGAATTGGGACTCTACTTTGTCTCTATATTGACGCTTAGCTTGTTTGATTGCCTTGCGGAGGGAATAGCTACACTGTTTGTATTCAGTCATGTTTCTGGTCGCCTTACCCTGGTTAAAAGCAGTGGTTCGCGAATGCTGCCATCAATCCACAGTTTCTGGTTGGGGAAGGTTTTAATAGTTGCTATGGGTACAACATCACCGATGCACTTGCTAATAAACTCGCTCACCGAATCAGCGTATACATCAATGTTGTTGTCCGATGCTATCCGGAACATATCCCAGTCCACGTGCTCGAAGCAATCTTGCAGCGCGGAATCAGATTGGTCGGACCAGCATTGAACAGACCTGAGAACGGGCGTTTCCTGTTGTAGTTTCTGTTTATAGGCTGGGAGCAACAAAATGAAGTCATGGTCAGACTTGCCGAAAGGAGGGCGGAGAATAGCCTTGTATGCATCACGGAAGTTAGAATAACAATGATCCAGGATTTTACCAGCCCGGGTGGCACATTCGATATGCTTATAAAATTTTGGGAGCCTTGTTTTCTTTAATGTATTAGAATGACTGAATCTTTAATGTATAGGACTGGATTAATCTTTAATGTATAGGACTGACTGATTCTTAGTTGTATAAGATTGACTGAATCTTTAATGTATTAGACTGACTGAACCTTTAATGTATAAGTGTTAACGATCTGGGTTGTATAAGATCTCCTCTGTAGCTGGTGCAGAGGAGTCAGGCGCAGGACAGCAGAGATGAGTCCCGTAAGTCATTTTATTCAATACACACGAGAAAACCAAGCCCACAAATACAGACCGTATAACATAAAACAATCACGCACAACAACATGGGGAAAACAGAGGGTTAAATAATGAACATATAACTGGGGAATTGAAACCATGTGTGTAAAACAAGACAAAACAAATGTAACATGAAAAGTGGATCGGCGATGGCTAGAAGACTGGTGACGTCGACCGCCGAACGCCGCCCGAACAAGGAGAGGGACCGACTTCGGCGGAAGTCATGACAATAAGACTGACTGAATTATTAATGTATAGGAATCTTTAATGTATACATGTAAGACTGACTGAATCTTTAATGTATAGGACTGATTGAATCTTTGATGTATACATGTAAGACTGACTGAATCAATAATTTATAGGACTGACTGAATCTTTAATGGGATAAGACTGACTGAATCTTTAATGTATAGGACTGACTGAATCTTTAATGTGTAGGTCTGACTGAATCTTTAATGTGCAGGATTGACTGAATCTTTAATGTGTAGAACTGACAGAATCTTTAATGTTTAGGACTGACTGAATCTTTAATGTATAGGACTGCCTGAATCTTTAATGTATAGGACTGACTGGATCTTTAATGTATAAACGTAAGACTGACTGACTCCTTAATATATAGGACTGTTCGGAAGTACGGAGTGTCTGACGTGCCCAAAGTAAACTGCCTTTCACTCAGGCCCAGAAGCTAGGATATGCATATAATTGGTAGTATTGGATAGAAAACACTCTGAAGTTTCTAAATCTGTTAAAAAAATGTGTTTATTTGATGTCACAGTTTTTCCATTTACTTGCTATTGTCTATTGAGGGAGTTAGCTCCCAGATTGCAGTTCCTATGGCTTCCACTAGATGTCAACAGTCTTTAGACATGGTTTCAGGCTTGTTTTCTGAAAAACGAACAAGAAATAGAAGTTCTTACGATTGGCTGTTGAAACGGACACTACTGTTTTGCGCATGTGACTGTGTGCGCACTCTTCGATTTTTTTCTTCCCTTTTGAACAGACTATTTTCCGTGTAAAATATTATAGTTTATTTAGATATTTGACAACCTGAGGATTAATTAGCAACATCGTTTGACTTGTTTGGACGAACTTTACCGGTACTTTTGGGATTTCTTTTTCTGCATGTTGAACGACTGGATAACAGAACTCTATGGCGCCAACTAAACCAACTTTTTGGGATATAAAGAAGAACTTTATCGAACTAAGCGACCATTCTTTGTGTTCCTGTGACCTGTGGGATTGCAAACAGAGGAAGATCTTCAAAGGTAAGTGATTTATTTTATCGCTATTTCTGATTTTGTAACGCCTTGCTGGTTTGAATAATATGTTGGAAGTGGGGCGCTGTCCTCAGACAATCGAAGGTTCTTCTTTTGCCGTAAAGCCTATTGTAAATCCGACAATGCGGTTCGATTACCAAAATTCTAAGCTTTTGAATGGTGTACAGCACTTGTATTTTCATGAATGTTTAATATTACTATTTTTGTAATTTGAATTTGGCGCTCAGCATTTCACTGGATGATGTCGTAAGTGGACCGCTAGCATGCCACCGATCCATAAGAAGTTTTTAACACAGGAAGCCCAATTCTGATCTTTTATTCTTCACTAATTGGTCTTTCGACCCATCAGATGAACTCTTGCCAAATTTAGGGCAAAATATCAAAATTCGGTTGCCTGTGCAAACACAGCCTTAGATGTTCCATATTCAAGAGATATCATGTCACGTGCAAGTAAGACTGTGCCACATTTTATGCCATGCCACATTTGATGTCACAGATCAAATTGTCACTCGCTCACATTTCAATCGAGCACTGCATATGTAAGCAAGCCTCAATTCAGGATAAAATGGTTGAACTGTAACCCACGTTGATAATTATACAATTCTGTTTACATGAAGTGTTCAAGTCTGCAAGTTATTTTCTGCAATTTCAGACACTTACAAGACATCCAGAGGCTAGAGTGATTACTCTTTCCTTCCTGCAAATTTCATTAGGCCTTCAATTTGTAAATTGGACCCAAATTCAACACTCAATAGTCAAAATGGTTCCCTTTTTTAATTTAACGCTCTTTGTTCTGTCTCACCAGAATGTCCCACCAACACTGTGTCATGATGATCAATACAATGTAGTTCTGTAGTTCTTACAATACAGTATGTCTAAACTTCTCTTTAATTCTGTCCACCCCCACCCCTTACATTTTTTAAATACTAAAAATCCTATCCTCTGAAGTAGATCTCTAAAGATATCCTTAAGTAGGTTACTCCTGGGGTAGAAACATCCCCAGAGCCCTTAGAAGCCTGTAGATGAAACAACCTTTTACGAGGGCAGCATATGTTAGTGGTGAGGAGGAAAAGAAAAACTCTAAACTTCAAGGCAAGGAGAAGTGGTTCTGGAGGAGGAGAAGAGAGCAGGTGGCTGCTGAGTTCAGACTGTCAGGACAAAGCTGTTTTCAGGATGAGGCTGTTTTCTTTTCTCCCTCTCTTTTTCTTCCTTCCATCAAGTCTTGTCCTGCTAGGCTTCCAATGTTCTTCCTTCCTTCTGTCTGCCTGCCTGCCTGCTCTGTCCATCTGTCTGTCTGCCTGTCTGTCTGTCTGTCTGTCTGTCTGTCTGTCTGTTTGTCTGCCTGTCTGCTCTGTCCGTCTGCCTGTCTGCATGTCTGTCTGTCTGCATGTCTGTCTGTCTGTCTGCATGTCTGTCTGTCTGTCTGCCTACCTACCTGTGTGTCTGTCTGCATGTCTGCTTGTCTGTCTGTCTGTCTGTCTGTCTACCTGTCTGTCTGCCTGTCTACCTGTCTGCCTGCCTGCCTGCCTGTCTGTTTGCCTGTCTGCCTGTCTGTCTGCCTGTCTGTCTGTCTGTTTGTCTGCCTGTCTACCTGTCTGCCTGCCTGACTGTGTCTGCCTGTCTGTCTGTCTGTCTGTCTGTCTGTTCTGCTTCAGAGTGGCATCATTATCAGTAAAGTGCTTCTAAATCCTTCTAGCAGGATGTCTTCTGCATGGTAATCCCCTAGGATACTGATCCGTCACTCTTCCCTCACTCTCTCTTGCCTTGCATGCCTAAGACAGCTGGGAAAGCAGTCTCTGCCCAATGATCCCCGCACTGCACACAATGGGGATCTCTCAGACAGGGCAGGCCAGTGAGGCCAGGGACCAGACAGAACACTGACTGGTCTTTACAGGGGTTTTACAGTAGGGTTGTCTGTGTGCTTGAGAAGAATAACATGAACTCATCACAGAGTCAAGGGAGACTCTGGGGGAATCAAGGCAGAACAGGAGGGGTATCAAAGGACAGACACTGATGTCCAGCCCATCATCCTCAGATCCCTCAGAGAAGATCATGGAGTTCTTGGTCTACGTCCCAAATGGCACCCTATTTCCTAATAGTGCACTACTTAAACATAGGTTAGTGTAATCCTAGCTCCACCATAATAACCAGAAACTAAGCACAATCACTTCAGCTGTAGATACTTTATTCTGCCTGGTAACACCACTATACCTTCCCCTAATACTTTTCAGTCAATGATCTGAATGTCTTCTATTGAGAAGCCTACAGAAGGGTTGTCAAACTCATTCCAGGGCTGAGTGTCTGCAGGTTTTAGTTTTTTCATTTCAGTAAAGACCCAGACAACGAGGTGAGGGGAGTTCCTCTCTAATTAGTGACCTTCAATCAAGTACAAGGGTGGAGCGAAAACCCACAGACACTCAGCCCTCTGTGGAATGAGTTTGACACGAGTGATAATGAGTGATATAGAGGATGACTGTAGAAGAGAAAGTGATAGTCTACTCAGGACTCCTTAGGACTGAAAAACATCCACTGAGATTGAGAGTGAGAGCAGTAGAGGGAGAGAGAGAGGTGGAGAGGGGGAGAGAGAGAGATGGAGAGACACATTAAAGAGGTATTCATCTGTACTCAAAGCATATTTATAGACAGTATTATTAGAGTAAGGAAATGAGTGGTGTCTACACAGAAAGCCTCTCCTCTGCTCCCCTCCCCTATTTGGCATAACGCCCAGCCCTCTCTTTCTTAAGTACTTAAGGCAGTTTCAATATGTTTGCTGATTCAGTCTTTCAGCTGATAAATAGGCCATTGAAAGAGTCACAAATTAAAGCTATGATGTGTAATTAAGAGTTTTACTTCCGCTCCCTTCCCCTCCCTTCCACTCTGTATACTCTTTTTATTGTCCTGTCTCTCATTTGTTCTGTATTAGTTGAGCTGTCGTTTGCTTATCAGGGACTCTTTGACTTAGTCTGTGAACTCGGTCTTTGAGTTTGTCTTGAAAGCTTTGCTTGTTCATGAAACCTGCATCCTCTCTTGAACATCAATCATCAACCAAAACAGAGACACAAACCACACTACCAAGAATGTGACCAATGTTAAACAGATATCTAACTTTATAAAGACAAACTACAGGATCCTGTCTCAAACATGATCCTTGTTGTAATGCCACAATGAACCTGACAGATAGGGGGCAGTGTACTCAAAGGGACTATACTCATCCTTATAGCAGCCAAAACGTGGCTTTGATAGAGGAGAGAGCTTCAGAGGGCTACAACACTCCTTGGAGAACAAACAGAACATTTTATCCAACTCCATAAACTCAACAGTGTGGTTAGGTGGCAAATTAAAGAGTATATCAGAGACTTTAAAACACACATGGCAAAGACTTCTCAACTGCACTGCACAAAACTGATTCCTATTTACTAGAAGATGCATTGAAATTACATTCTAATTAATCTGTAATAAAAATGTACATTAACATTATGTTTAAATCATATTAAATTCTTTAATATTGTCCTACTTGTGTCATCTATGAGAGAACCCAATCATATCAGATGTAGTGACTGGTTTATGTGTGTATGAGCTCCCGAGTGGAACAGCGGTCTATAAGGCACTACATCTCAGTGCAAGAGGCGTCATCGCAGTCCCTGGTTTTAATCCAGGCTACATCACATCCGGCTGTGATCTGGAGTCCCGTAGGGCGGCACACAATTTGCCCAGGGTCGTCCGGGTTTGGCTGAGGTAGACTGTCATTGTAAATAAGAATTTGTTCTTAACTGACTTGCCTAGTTAAATAAAGGTTACATTTCATTGTTCACTGCAGCAGTAGGCTGAGAAGAATATCACTGAAAAAAGGGCCAGAAGCGAAACCTTGGTATGTCACCGCTCACAACAACGCCTTATCCTTCACATTCTGCTCATGGCTGAAATGAACCATACAAATCTAACTTGCTATATTATGTTCATTATATATAATTTTATTACCAGTATGATTGCATCCTATATGGCACCCTATTCACCATAGGTCTCTGGTCAAAGGCAGTGGACTATTTAGGAAATAGGGTGCCATTTAGGACAAATTCCATAAAAAATCGGTGGACTGGCTTCGCCTTGAAGCTCAGTTGAAATGCATGATGGGAGTAGTTAATTATAGAGTATAGAGCAGTGCAGGCTGCTGAGGGGAGAATGGCTCATACTATTGTCTGGAAAAGAGCTAATGGAATGGCATCAAACACCTGGAAACCATGTCTTTGATGTATTTGAAACCATTCCAGAACTGTGAACTGTGTAGGTAGAGATATCATCTCCTATAGCTTACCATCAGAATGGTGTACTGTACTGTAGGTAGCGATATCATCTCCTATAGCTTACCATCAGAACAGTATACTGTAGGTAGAGGTATCATCTCATATAGCCTACCATCAGAACGGTATACTGTAGGTAGAGATATCATCTCCTATAGCCCACCATCAGAACGGTATACTGTAGGTAGAGATATCATCTCCTATAGCCTACCATCAGAACGGTATACTGTAGGTAGAGATATCATCTCCTATAGCCTACCATCAGAACGGTATACTGTAGGTAGAGATATCATCTCCTATAGCCTACCATCAGAACGGTATACTGTAGGTAGAGATATCATCTCCTATAGCCCACCATCAGAACGGTATACTGTAGGTAGAGATATCATCTCCTATAGCCTACCATCAGAACGGTATACTGTAGGTAGAGATATCATCTCCTATAGCCTACCATCAGAACGGTATACTGTAGGTAGAG
>QNTS01001493.1:228879-252659 GCA_003317085.1 Hucho hucho
TTTTAGTTAAAGAATGGGATAAATCCATTGGATTCACTTTCTCATACTGCATAGACTAGCAACATATACTAGCAATACACTCTTACTGATTACTACTTCAGTCCCTTTCAGAAAAATATGAATCACTGGTCACATATTACGAGCTAAAGAAACACACTCCTTTGGAAAGAAATAACAAAGTGCCGTACCTGTGGTATTTCTGAGTCTGAGGCCTGAGTTTAAAACAGTCAAAGCTAGTACATGCTTCCCACAAAAGACCCCTCTGGACCCTCATCTGTCATTATAACAAGCCCTAGCTTAACATAGAACAGTGGAGTGGGGGAACGAAAGAATGAAAGAGTGGAGAACCCCCACAGGGTGAGTGTAGTGGGTGATCTGAAAGTGATGTTGGATAAACAAACACAGTGTCATATGCTACGGGGTGTTATGTCTGTATCAGGCTGCCTGACATGTTCAGTATTAAACCCCAACAGGTTGACACACACACACACACACACACACACACACACACACACATAGACACACAGACACACACACACACACCCCATAGCTTCATAAGGCACAAAGACAGTAGTCAGGGCTAGCATCAACCACACCTGATTTCCCCCCATTGGGCTCAGTTCAGATTTATCATGGCATTGACATACATACATACATGACATACATCCTCAGAGCATGCGCAGACCAGCTGGCTGGTGTGTTTACTGACATATTCCATCAATTCTTATCCCAGTCTGCTGTTCCCACATGCTTCAAGAGGGCCACCATTGTTCCTGTTCCCAAGAAAGCTAAGGTAACTGAGCTAAATGACTATCACCCTGTGGCACTCACTTCCGTCATCATGAAGTGCTTTGATAGACTAGTCAAGGATCATATCACCTCCATCCTACGTGACACCCTAGACCCACTCCAATTTGCTTACCGTCCCAATAGGTCCACAGATGACGCAATCGCAATCACACTGCACACTGCCCTAACCCATCTGGACAAGAGGAATAACTATGTAAGAATGCTGTTCATCGACTACAGCTCAGCATTTAACACCATAGCACCCTCCAAACTCGTCATTAACTTCTTTGGCAGCAGCGCACGAGGTGACCGTTTTGGAGAGCCTGGCGTGCCCAAAGTAAAATGCCTCCCATTCAGGTCCAGAAAATAGGATATGCACATATTTAGTACCATTGGATAGGAAACACTCTGAATTTTCTAAAAGTGTTAACATTTAGTCTGTGAGTATAACAGAACGGATATGGCAGGCAAAAACCCGAGGAATTTCTGTCCTGGAAAAAGTGATTTTGACAGATTGCCTCATTTAGAACCCCTCCCTTATGAAAATGCCCATATAAGGGCATATGAATGCAGTACCTATCGCTTCCTCTGGATGTCAACAGTCTCGAGAAAGTGTTCTGATTCTTTTTAGATGCTTTTAAAGCAGAGAAGAAGACGAATAAGGATGTGTCCACGCAGACCTCACACTGGGACGAAGGTTCACCTTCCAACAGGACAACGACCCTAAGCACACAGCCAAGACAATGCAGGAGTGGCTTCGGGACAAGTTTCTGAATGTCTTTGAATGACCCAGCCGAAGCCCAGACTTGAACCCGATCGAACATCTCTGGAGAGACCTGAAAATAGCTGTGCAGCGACACTCCTCATCCAACCTGACAGAGCTTGAGAGGATCTGCAGAGAAGAATGGGAGAAACTCCCCAAATACTGTTGTGCCAAGCTTGTAGTGACATACCCAAGAAGACTCAAGGCTGTAAACACTACCAAAGGTGCTTCAACAAAGTACTGAGTAAAGGGTCTGAAAACTTACGTGAATGTAATATTACATTTTACATTTTTAATACATCTGCAAGAAATAAATAATACATAAAAGGGATATTGTGTGTAGATAGAGTGGGAAAAAAAGTATTTAATACATTTTGGAATAAGGCTGTGACCTAACAAACTGTGGAAAAAGTCAAGGGGTCTGAATACTTTCCGAAGGCACCATCGTATTGTACCATGTCTTTTTGAAACATACATTCATCATTCCATATGGTATGTAGGGGGTTAAAGTGTATATGGTATGTAGGGTTATGTAATGTTGCCTCCTTCTGGAGCCGCTTTATATGTATTTCTGTTAATCAAATAAATTGATGAAAATTATATTGATTAATTTCATTTATGCTCCAACTCCACCAATGTCCAATGTACATGTCTGGAGTCATGTATTGAGGCCACCTTACAGTAAACAATGTATAGTATTCCCACTATCCCTACTTTGCCATGTCGACTCTGTAACATATTACCTCGACACACCTGCCACACATCGAAACTAACACGTCACCCCAACCCACCTGCCCCCAAGGCCCACCTGTCCCCACAGCCAGCTCAGCTAATGAATAATTACTAATTGAGACACTGACTTTTCTTCTGGCCTGTTTGCATGTCGCCCCTTTGTGCAGCACTGGTGTTCTGATGGCACTAAATATTGGTAACCTCCAATGCCTTGGGAAACTTTCTGTGTGTTTGGAGTTTAGCTGTGTACAGAGTGGGAGTCTGGGGTTGGGTGGTAGTCTAGCTGTGTATAGAGTGGGAGTCGGGTTTGTTTGGGGTCTAGCTGTGTACAGAGTGGGTGTCAGGTGGGTGTGTCAGGTGGGTGTGTCAGGTTGTTGAGTCAAGTGGGTGAGTCAAGCGGGTGTGTCAGGTGGGTGAGTCAGGTGGGTGAGTCAGGTGGGTGTGTCAGGTTGGTGTGTCAGGTTGTTGAGTCAAGTGGGTGAGTCAAGCGGGTGTGTCAGGTGGGTGAGTCAGGTGGGTGTGTCAGGTGGGTGAGTCAGGATGGTGTGCTGGGTGGGTGTGTTGGCAGGTGTACATGTGAGGACAGCTGTGTTGGCAGGTGTACATGTGAGGACGGCTGTAAGTGCAGGTGTCCATGTGAGGACAGCTGTGTTGGCAGGAGTACATGTGAGGACAGCTGTGTTGGCAGGTGTACATGTGAGGACAGCTGTATGTGCAGGTGTACATGTGAGGACAGCTGTGAGTGCAGGTGTACATGTGAGGACAGCTGTGAATGCAGGTGTACATGTGAGGACAGCTGTGAGTGCAGGTGTGCATGTGAGGACAGCTGTGAGTGAGTGTTTGAGAGAGTGGGTAAGAGAAGGGCTGGATATAAGGCACAGTGGTTGCTGAAATTGTTTTGTACCTCATTACACCGTCTACACCGTCTGTAATGAGAGGGAGGGGCAAATAGAAACTGCTCATTGAATAGGAAAAAGTGTTGTTGATTTCTTTACAGCTATTAGTTTCAGACCACCAAGGATGACTTTTTCAGGAGAAATAATATAACTGTAATGTTTCTATCTGTGGATCTCTATCACCTCATCGTTCTCTGTTGTCATACTTTCAATATGTCATACAAAACTAGTGTACAGTCAAATAACAAATATTTTCAGTCTATGGTAGTCCTGAGCTATGGTATTGTTATGTACTTTCACTCTAATAGAAATACACAAGAAATCAACAACGATGACAGTCAACAACTTCAAAAGCTGTCTAGTGAAAGGTAACTCATGAGAAAAGGTGAAAGAATAACATTAGCAGCCCCTTACTGTGCTGTCACCAGGGCCAGTGTGGTGTCATGTCAGTCAGGGCCTCCCCTTCAGGGAGAAAGTGGCAGGGCTGCACAGGGCCTGACAGAGCAGGGCCCCTCTGCCTCTTTATTTATTTTTTTACCTTTATTTAACTAGGCAGGTCAGTTAAGAACAAATTCTTATTTTCAATGGCGGCCTAGGAACAATGGGTTAACTGTCTTGCTCAGGGGCAGAATGACAGATTTTTACCTTGTCAGCTCAGGGATTTTATCTTGCAACCTTTTGGTTACTAGTCCAATGCTCTAACCACTAGGCTACCTACCGGTCACCCCTGGAGGGGCCTGGGGGAGCCTTCCACTCTACCCCCAGGCCCCTCCAGCCTACCTGTTTAGACTACTGTCCCCCTGTTTTTCATCCCAGGGAGGGAACATGTCAGTTTAAAATGAATACGGCTTTCATCAAGTGTCAGGACAAATTTAGCCTCTTCTGAAGAGGAGTTGTTTCTTTTCCTTAGGAAGGATGCGTGAAAACTACTCCAGAAGTCGAAACGCATATGTTTGGAAAGTGTCCTGCTCTCCAGATTAAGTTAATTGCCCAATGTTTTGGTGTGCTGTCTAGTAGGCACAGAAGTGCCAGTTGAAAAGGAGACCAGAGACCTTTTTTCCCCGAGTAGCATGCAAACCCTTAGTGAAATGTTCTTTTGATCATACGCAAACAATTGGGCATTTCATGAGAACCACCAAAGCATCTTTAAATGCTAAACCGACAATTATTTTGGCAGGGAGAGAGACACATATTTCCAATGTATTTCACAGCAGGCCACTGTCCTTCTTCTCTTCTGTTACAATAGGGAAAATAATGCATGTGATGGCTTGCTGCTCGGGTCCTTCAGACAGAGACTGCGTCCCAAACGGCATCCTGTTCCCTTTATAGTGAACTACTTTTGACCAGGGCAGTGCACTATATAGGTAATAGGGTGTTATTTGGGACAGGAGAAACACCAAAGAGAACAGAACAGAGAAAACAGAACCTTGTAGGTAGTGTAGCGCCCTGAGTCTCTTCCTGTTTTATTAATGCAGGGTCTGGAGCATGCCTCACACAGATATTTGCTCAGACTATTAAAGAGATTAACCCTTAAGAGTCTAAGCCCTGTCTAAGGTCATACCAATGATCATTTTTCTATTTGATATAGAATTTTAAGACCAATGGAAGTAAAAAAATATANTCACAGAGGTCAGACGTTTCTTGTAGTTGGCCACCAGGTTTGCACACATCTCAGGAGGGATTTTGTCCCACTCCTCTTTGCAGATCTTCTCCAAGTCATTAAGGTTTCGAGGCTGACGTTTGGCAACTCGAACCTTCAGCTCCCTCCACAGATTTTCTATGGGATTAAGGTCTGGAGACTGGCTAGGCCACTCCAGGACCTTAATGTGCTTCTTCTTGAGCCACTCCTTTGTTGCCTTGGCCGTGTGTTTTGGGTCATTGTCATGCTGGAATACCCATCCACGACCCATTTTCAATGCCCTGGCTGAGGGAAGGAGGTTCTCACCCAAGATTTGACGGTACATGGCCCCGTCCATCGTCCCTTTGATGCGGTGAAGTTGTCCTGTCCCCTTAGCAGAAAAACACCCCCAAAGCATAATGTTTCCACCTCCATGTTTGACGGTGGGGATGGTGTTCTTGGGGTCATAGGCAGCATTCCTCCTCCTCCAAACACGGCGAGTTGAGTTGATGCCAAAGAGCTCCATTTTGGTCTCATCTGACCACAACACTTTCACCCAGTTGTCCTCTGAATCATTCAGATGTTCATTGGCAAACTTCAGACGGGCATGTATATGTGCTTTCTTGAGCAGGGGGACCTTGTGGGCGCTGCAGGATTTCAGTCCTTCACGGCGTAGTGTGTTACCAATTGTTTTCTTGGTGACTATGGTCCCAGCTGCCTTGAGATCATTGACAAGATCCTCCCGTGTAGTTCTGGGCTGATTCCTCACCATTCTCATCATTATTGCAACTCCACAAGGTGAGATCTTGCATGGAGCCCCAGGCCGAGGGAGATTGACAGTTCTTTTGTGTTTCTTCCATTTGCGAATAATCACACCAACTGTTGTCACCTTCTCACCAAGCTGCTTGGCGATGGTCTTGTAGCCCATTCCAGCCTTGTGTAGGTCTACAGTCTTGTCCCTGACATCCTTGGAGAGCTCTTTGGTCTTGGCCATGGTGGAGAGTTTGGAATCTGATTGATTGATTGCTTCTGTGGACAGGTGTCTTTTATACAGGTAACAAACTGAGATTAGGAGCACTCTCTTTAATATTGTGCTCCTAATCTCAGCTCGTTACCTGTATAAAAGACACCTGGGAGCCAGAAATCTTTCTGATTGAAAGGGGGTCAAATACTTATTTCCCTCATTAAAATGCAAATCAATTTATAACATTTTTCACTTACGTTTTTCTGGATTTTTTTGTTGTTATTCTGTCTCTCACTGTTCAAATAAACCTACCATTAAAATTATAGACTGATCATTTCTTTGTCAGTGGGCAAATGTACAAAATCAGCAGGGGATCAAATACTTTTTTCCCTCACTTAATATATACATTTAATGAAGCATTTTATTTGGGCTTACTGCTATTAGCCCATACAAATGCATTGAATAACAGATTCACTACATGGAACAACAGATTGTCCTCCAAAGAAATTGAACGGAAGTTTGCTCTGAAGTGTCTGTCCTACATCTGAAAGATAAAAGAAAGATTAGGAAAAACGTGTTATTTCTTTGTACATGTATTTAACACCTTCAGATGCGTCTTGTGAGGCCTGTGGGCATCCTAGTACAAAACAACGGACATCTGCATGTTTGTGAGAGTCACATGTTAGTGTGCAGCCCAAACTGTTTGGACGCTACAGACAGAAGTTGACAGATCGGCTGTACCAACTTCAGACGAGTCCCAAGACATTTGTGGGGGTCGCAGAGCAAAACAGAGAACACGATTGTGTTTGTGAGAGTCTCATCGACCTGAGGGGGTTAAAGGGCTCTTTTCTGACATCCAGAGAAAACCGAGGGCTGATCTCCTCCATGTCCCTCTGCGGGGCAGGACCAAGCTGTGTGGTGGTGAGTTTGGCGCTCTGTGTGTGTGCGTGTGCGTGCGTGAATGCGTGTGTGTGTGCGAGTGTGTGTGTGCGTCTGTGTGTTTATGTGTGTGTGCGTACATTTCTCTGTGTGCATCCCTCTCCGACTCAGACCACCACAACAGTCTCTCCTCCATCCTTCAAAGGGCTGTTCTCTGATCCGCCTGTCTCATCAGATTACTGGTGGCAGAGTGACATATCTGGAGCCCCTGGCAGGGACTTCAATGGAGCGCCACACGCAGGACCCAGTTTTCTGGGGAGCCGCCTGGACTGTTTCTGCTCTGCTGTGTGGAAAACAAGAGGCAGTGTGCGTGTGGAGAGTGGAGGGTCTGGGTCGCTACACTCGCATTAACATCTGCTAACCATGTGTATGTGACAAATACAATTTAATTTGATTTGATTTGATCAGAGAGGCTGAGAGGGGCTGGTGGCTTACTCAGGGCTCTGGGGGCTCTGGGGAAGAAGGGAGGGTTAATTGTGCACAGGTGACTCTGTGCAGGTGCTTCAGCACACCAGATGCTGCCCTGGCATGCACAGACACAGACAGGTGGAGGGGAGAAGAGAGACAATGTGTTTGTGTGTGTGTAAGAGAGAGATAAAAAGAAAGACAGGGATAGAGACCCAGCTGAAAAAACAGCATAGACCTGCATACATTTCAGGCTGAACCATGCTGGTCTATGCTGGTCCATGCTGATCCATGCTGGTCCATGCTGGCCTTTGCTGGTCTATGCTGGTCCATGCTGATCCATGCCGGTCCATGCTGGTCTATGCTGGTCCATGCTGGTCCATGCTGGTCGGACGTTGGTCAAGCTGGTCCATGCTGGTCCATGCTGGTCGGATGCTGGTCAAGCTGATCAGATGCTGGTCAAGCTGGTCCAAGCTGGTCCATGCTGGTCCATGCTGGTCAAGCTGGTCAGATGCTGGTCAAGCTAGTCCATGCTGGTCCATGCTGGTCAGATACTGCTAAGATGTCACCCTATTCCCTTTTGTTTTTCACACTCAATTGTTCATAGATAAACAAAGAAATGTGATATTCTGAGTCCATGTCAAGGCATAAATCACATTAGAATACCTTTTTTTTAAGCCTAGAAGATAACATTTGTAGATTTCTTTGTGTAATTCTCCTTTAATTGCACATATGGCCCTTTAATTGCGCATCTAGTGAGTGAGGAACGTGCCATCTAATGTGCTGTCTAATGTGCCAGTCTAGTGATGGTTCTGTACTGTTGCTGCTCATTTCACGTTAAAGTTAGCAAATAACAAATTATAGATACACATGATATGCTCATTGCGTTATGTTTGGCTTTTTAAGCCAAAGGTGGCTAACCAGTGGTGGGACAATGTTACCTTGATTAGAGAGTAGCTGGGAGCTTGCTATGTCTGATACGTGTCAGATTTGTTTATGACAGTTTACAGTGGATCGTGTGAAATTAATGGTCTAGCTGGTTATGCTGCCAGACCAGCCTTCATTGTGTTTTTGCTAGTGACCAGCCTTCGAAAGCACAACAAAGGTTGTTCACGAAGGCTGGTCACCAGTGAAAGCACAAAGAAGGCTGGTCACTAGCCTATGCTAGTCTGTGCTGTTTTTTTCAGCAGGGGAGAAGGATAGTAAAACATAAATGTATTTCTTTCTGTCTGTTTTAAAATCAACCACATGCAGTCAAACTCATTGAACAAACAGTGGTCTTGTTTTCTTTCTGTTCGTGCTGCTATTGACATTGAGCTGAATATTCTCTGACAGCGGTGGTCTGTCTCTGTCTGTCTGTACAGTGCATGGCTACATGCCAAATAGCATCCTATTCCCTACATAGTGCACTACTTTAGAGCAAGACCCATAGGTCTTTGGTCAAAATAAGTGCACTATGAAGGGAATAAGGTTTGGGACACAAGCCTATATCACACAGTAGATGTTACGCTTTCATCACCTCCTTCTTGCTTCGTTAACCTCTCTCTCTTTCAGAGAGTTAGACAGGAACATGAAGAATGCATCCCAAATGGCACCCTATTCACTATCTAGTGCACTATGTAGGGAATTGGGTGCTATTTGGGATTCATATGTTTATGTCCCTGACAGATTTCTCTGAAGAGGCTAGCTGACCCAGTCAGAGAGGAATAAGAAACAGCATCCAGAATGTTAATGATCTAACTCAACAAATGAACATACGCCTTTAGGTCTGGCTCGTGTAATCTCCATCTCCATGACGATCAACACGGTTTAGCTTCACAACTGTATTCATATGCTTCGGTGTTCGACAGACTTCCTTCTGTCTACTAAGGGCGTCCCACAGTGTCAGACAGTGACAGGCTTTCAATATGTATTCAACTAAATCATAAGTGACTTGAATGTGCAGATGTTAAGGGTGTAATTAATGTAACATCTTCTAAATCAAGGGCAGAAGAAGAGGTAGAAATGTTATGATGCTGAGATTCCTTGTGCATATGAAAACTAAATTGAGAGAGAGTGAGCGAGAGATTCAATTCTCACACTGTATAGCGTGATTGAAATTTAAAGGCAACGTTCCCGGGTTCACGGAGACTGCATTCACGGTGAACGCTGTGTCCTTTGTGTCCTATGTCCTTTGCAAGATGGCGCCGATAGAGATGGCAGCTTCGCTTCAAGTCCTTAGGAAACTGTGCAGTATTTAGTTTTTTTATGTGTTATTATTGTTAACCCAGAAAACCTTAAGTGTTATTACATACAGCCGGGAAGAACAATTGGATATGAGAGAGACGTCAACTTACCAGCACAACCAGCACTACAACCAGGAGTACGACTTTCCCAAAGCGGATCCTTTGTCTGCACCTCCCAGGGCATTTGAACTGATTCCAGAGGCCGACCCAAAAAAATGCAGTTGGAGGAGAGGGAGCAGGAGCGGTTTTCTAGTGAGGCTTCAGATGCGCACACACCACCCACTGCTTCCGAATATATTACTCGCTAATGTCTAGTCCCTAGTTAACAAAGTCAACGAAATTAGGGCAAGAGTTGCTTTCCAAAGAGATATCTGGGATTGTAACATACTCCATTTCACGGAGACATGGCTAGATGGGGACAGGCTGTCAAAGTCCGAACAGCCAACAGGATTTTCAGTGCTTTGCGCCGACAGGAACAGACATCTCTCTGGTAAGAAGAAGGGCGGGTGTGTGTGTTTCATGATTAACGACTGATGGTGTAATTGTAACAACATACAAGAACTCAAGTCCTTTTGTTCACCTGACATAGAATTCCTCACAATCATATGCCGACCGTATTATCTCCCAAGAGAACTCTCCTCGGATATTGTCACAGCCGTGTATATCCCCCCGCAAGCAGATACCAAGACGGCCATCAAGGAACTTCACTGGACTTTATGCAAACTGAAAACCATATATCCTGAGGCTGCATTTATTGTTGCTGGTGATTTTAACAAAGCTAATCTGAGAACAAGGCTACTTAAATTCTATCAGCATATCGATTGCAGTACACGAGTGAGTAACACACTCGACCACAGCTACTCTAACTTCCGCATTGCATACAAGGCCATCCCCCGCCCTCCTTTTGACAAATCTGACCATGACTCCATCTTGTTGCTCCCCTCCTATAGGCAGAAACTAAAACAGGAAGCCCGTGCTTAGGTCTATCCAACGCTGATCTGACCATTCGGATTCCACGCTCAGGATTGCTTCAATCACGTGGACTGGGATATGGTCCGGGTAGCCTCAGACAATAACATTGATATATATGCTGACTCGGTGAGCGAGTTTATAAGGAAGTGTATAGGAGATGTTGTACCCACTATGACTATTAAAACCTTCCCTAACCAGAAACCGTGGATTGATGGCAGCATTCACGCAAAACTGAAAGCATGTACCACCGCATTTAATCATTGCAAGGTGACTGGAAACATGGCCGAATACAAACAGTGTAGTTATTCCCTCATAAGGCAATCAAACAAGCAAAGCGTCAGTATAGAGACAAAGTGGTCGCAATTCAACGTCTCAAACATGAGACGTATGTGGCAGGGTCAACAGACAATCACGGATTACAAAAAGAATACCAGCCCCGTTGTGGACATCGACGTCTTGCTCCAAGACAAATTAAACAACTTCTTTGAGTGCGTTGAGAATATACAGTGCCACCGACACGGCCCGCTACCAAAGACCTGTTAGGTACTGCTGTACTGTCGGATCTAGAAGCATAAGCATTTCGCTACACTCACAATAACATCTGCTAACTGTGTGTATGTGACCAATAAAATTTGATTTGATTTGATGTCAGCTTAATCAGAAATGTCCTTCACATTTCAATAGGGTCTTCTGCGATAAGCATTGAATCTAGCCCAAGGTCTAAACACTAGCGGAATAAGTGAGTGTACCAAGCGGTATAGAGTGGCGAGGTGTCTCTCTTGAGAGAAGACTAAACTTTCTTCCCCTGGAGTGTCATCTGTGGTTGCCAGTGCAACCACTTAACCATACACATTAGCAACCAGTTCCACACAGTGTTTCAGAGCCAGGGGACATGAGGAGTGATGTTACCAACTTCTTAAGGCTGTGCTCTACAAGCCTCTTGGACTAGGTTCTCACCCTGCAAGGGATACCAGCAGTCCAAAAATAAGCCTTTTAGATAGAAAGCATATTTTAGCATGGTTGGAGCCTCCTTTGACATCTTGTAAGCTTGGTAGAGATGAGCAGAGACAACTAGACAAGGTGTATTGGGGATATGGGAGAGGGTTTATAACTGAGGGGCTGCACACATATCTTTGCTACGCTGGATCACCATTTCGCGTAGCTAGTTGTAGTTCTTTGCTGTGTAAATAAGCCTTTACTCAAAATCACTTTGACACAACAGTACCTTAACACTGTAACCTCGTAGGATTACGTCTGCTGTACTGTGGTCCATTGAATGACTGTTCTGAAGCATAACAACAGGCACACTGTTGAGGATGATAAGGCAGGATCAGGACTTCACAAATGTCACTCACCATGTGTTTATAGAACTGTTCATAACGTGTGATTTAGAAATCCAACATGACTTCAAATGAAATAGACAAAATTATAAAGTACGTATGATAAAGAGTGATGGCAGATTGATATGTTTCCCCCTGAACTCATATTGAAAACACTGAGCATGATGAAGTTTCCCTTTGAGGAACATTTGAAAGGGGAGAGGCTCTTTGGAAGCTCACAACCAGGCAGATATAAATCAAAAACACAACTTCACAATTGTTCTCTGGCTCCTTTAAAAAGACACAGAGAGAGACACCTCCATCCACGGATGCCTCCGAGGCAAGGAAAGGCCAGATGACAGCAACTGTTTTCAGTTCACAAGGAGGCATGCTAAAGAGGAAATTTGAGGAATCGTTTGGTTAGGCCCACTAGAGGTCTCATTATAACATTAGTTGAGGAGTTGCTGTTACTGATACAACAGTTGACTCACTATGCATCCCAAAAAGCACCCTATTCCCTATGGGCCATGGTCAAATGGCACCCTACTCCCTACGGGCCCTGGTCAAATGGCACCCTATTCCCTATGGGTCCTGGTCAAATGGCACCCTCATCCCTATGGGCCCTAGTCAAATGGCACCCTATTCCTTATGGGCCCTGGTCAAAAGTAGTGCACTATATAGAGAATAGGGTGCCACTGGACACCTCCATTGAGTGCTATCTTTACTCCGTCTCGCTCTCTACACTGTAATTCAACTAACTCCATTAACTGAGCGTGGGGAAACTGCCCTCAGAATAACAAACCCTCACATGATTATAATTACAAGCTCAGCAGGAAAAGAGTGTGGGAACTGCATATACACATTCAAATGAATGACCTTAATAAACATGATAAAGAAAAAAAATGTGTACAGTATAAAACAACATTCTATAAGCACAGAAAACATAAAGCATATCAACATGTATATAATATGCTGAATGTGTACACCATCTTAAATAAATTAAAAGTATTTTAAACTTTTCAAAATGTTCTAGAAAAATGCAAATCTTTGAAAAGAAGCTGGGTTTGCTTTAAAACATGGTATAGAATCAATCAGACAAGGCTTTTTATCCAAAGTCTCTCTGTGTGATTTCATATAACTTCCCATACAGTAACAACATATTTGTCTTTTGCAGCACTGAAAGGTTCCAAAACAGAAAGCCCTCTGACAGGAACTACTGGGAGAGGTGGAGATGCAGTATGTCTCTGTATTAGAACCACCACATGCTCTATAAGGGATAATCAGACTCAATTTCCTTCAACCAGCCTCAGCTGATATTGGTTCTAAGACACAGTAACACAGTGAACACGTTAAATATCTGGATTGCCAGTAAGAGCAGATAAGGCTTTTTCCCCGCACTCACAGACACATATTGCCTCTAGGCTTGGTGTTGTTGCTGTCCCACAGTCATACTGCAGTGTCAACAGTCATCTGTGTTCTCTGGTCATCTGTATTCTAGGGCGGCAGGTAGCTTAGCGGTTAAGAGTGTTGGACCAGTAACTGAAAGATCGCTGGTTTGAATCCCTGAGCCGACTAGGTGGACAATCTGTTGAGCAAGGCACCTAACTATAATTGCTCCTGTAAGTCACTCTATATGAGTATCTGCTAAATGACTAAAATGTAAATCCACCAAGGCACAATCAGTCGTGCCAACCAAACATACGTCCCGTCATCTGGTAGAACTTCCTGTTGAAAGGCCTGTAGAAGTCCCGTAGCCTCTGCACCACCTCTGGGTGGATGTTGGGGTGGGTCCGCCCTTTGGTTTTGCCCAGGCAGTGGGGCTTGTTGCTGGCCTCAGCCTTCTTGAGGCAGGAGAAGCCCTTGGTCTGGTTGAAGTAGAAGTGTTTGTCTGTGATGATCCTCTTGAGTCCCAGGAAGTCCTGTACCCGGCCCAGCTCTCCGGCCGGGTCGCTGATCAGACTCTCCCCGCTCACGAACAGAATCTGGCCCATGGGGAAGTACTGCAGCCAGTTGTCCAGGTGCTTGGCATAGATGCCGATCTGGATGGCGCTCCAGGACGTGTCGATGAGCCCCGTAGTCCTGTTTTTGAAGATCAGGCTCTCGAATGTGGGAATGTCTGGGTTCTTGGACAGCGTCTGTGTGTAGTCAGAGATGGCCCTGGTGATGGGGTCCCTCACAACCACGATCAGCTTGGTGTCCCGGGACATGGCGGAGATCCGGGCCGGGGCCTCTCTGGTCACAAAGTAGCTGGGGGTCTTCTCCATGGTGATCTGGCCCTCCAGGGTCTTGGGCATCAGCTCCCTGAAGAGAGGAGAGGGATACGTTGAGAAGACAATGCTTGACTGACTGTCAGACCTACGTATAAACTTTGAAAAAACAAATCAAAGTTTAACCTCTTACAGCTAGGGTCCCATTTTCCGAATTTTCGCCTGTCTGACGTGCCCAAAGTTAAATGCCTGCCACTCATGGCCAGAAACTAGGATATTCACATAATTAGTACTATTGGATAGGAAACACTCTGAAGTTTCTAAAACCATTAAGATATAGTCTGTGGGTATACCAGAACAGATATAGCAGGCAAAAACCCGAGAAATTTCTGTCCGGAATTCCTTTTTCTGTTGCCCTCCTCTCACTTTGAAGGCCTGGTAATAGAAATCAATGGGGAATAGGACACAGGTTGCAGTACCTATGGCTTCCACTGGATGTCAACAGTCTCTGGAAAGTGTCTGGAGGAAAAAGCCCTGAGGNGATGAGAGGTATAACTTGAACGCGATCCCTTCACTGTAAAACGGGCGAGTAGACTGACAATGCTTGGTGGAGTAGCTGAACATAACGTGCCAACAAAACGGAGATTTATGGATATAATGAATTACTTTTTCTAACAAAAGAACCATGGATTCTCTTGTTTGGACACTTGGGAAGCCATCAGCAGAAGTTATTTGAAAGGTAAGCGATTTATATTAGCTGTGATATGGACATTTTGAGAACCGAGCTGGATATGAATTTATGCTAATGTGGAAAATATGTGAGGTACTAGCCTCAAACAATCTAATGTGGTGCTTTCGCCGTAAAGCCTTTTTGAAATCTGACAACGCAGTGATATTGCCAAGAAGCAGAGCTTTTGATGGCTATGCAACACTTGTATATCGAAGCATGTTAGATATTAAGAATTTTTATTTTGAATTTGCCGCGTTATGTTTGCTCTGAAAACGATCCCGCTAAAGGGATCCGTGCGCAGAGAGGATAACAAACATGTGAGACTAAGAAAACAAAACAAACACATCTAACACTTTATTTTCATTGGATTTGTCTTAAATTGTCTTTATCATGCAGCTACTGTGTATGCAAGCTTTAAAACCAGCCAGAAAAGCGGGGCCAAATGTACAGCATCACATCTACACTTGTGCATCTGAGAGTATTGATAGCTGTGTAGTGCGTCAGAGTATTGATAGTTGTGTAGTGCATAAGAGAATTGATAGCTGTGTAGTGTGTCAGAATACTGATAATTGTGTAGTGCTGTCTGAGAGCATTGATAGTTGTGTAGCGCGTCAGAGCATTGACAGTTGTGTAGTGCGTCAGAGTTCTGATAGTTGTGTAGTGCGTCAGAGTATTGATAGCTGTGTAGTGCATTAGAGTATTGATAGCTGTGAAGTGTGTTAGAGTACTGATAGTTGTGTAGTGCGTCAGAGCATTAGAGCATTGATAGTTGTGTAGCGCGTCAGAGCATTGACAGCTGTGTAGTGCGTCAGAGTTCTGATAGTTGTGTAGTGCTTCAGAGTATTGATAGCTGTGTAGTGTGTCAGAATGTTGATAGTTGTGTAGTGTATGGGAGTATTGATAGTTGTGTAGCGCGTCCGAGTTTTGATAGGTGTGTAGTGCATCTGAGTATTGATAGTTGTGTAGCGCGTCACAGTATTGATAGGTGTGTAGTGGGGCAGAGTATTGATAGCTATGAAGTGCGTCAGAGTATTGACAGTTGTGTAGTGTGTTAGAGTATTGATAGGTGTGTAGTGCGTCTGAGAGTAGTGATAGTTGTGTAGTGCGTCAGATTATTGATAATTGTGTAGTGCGTCAGAGTATTGTGTCAGGTCTCTTGTGTAGCTGGTGCATAAAAGTCAGGCGCAGGAGAACAGTATTGAGTGAGCAAAGCACTTTACTCAAACAATGAATCAAACAAAACGCTAAACTCGTAATACAATAACACATGCCAAACGCAAAACAGGCGAGGCATAAAATAAAATGCACCAGCCGGAAAGAAACGGCTTAACAATAAACAATCACACACAAGGACATGGGGGAAAACAGAGGGTTAAATACACAACAGATAATGATGGGGAATGCAAACCAGGTGTGTGAAAAACAAGACAAGACAAATGGAAAATTAAAAGTGGATCGGTGATGATTATAAGACCGGTGACGTCGACCGCCGAATGCCGCCCGAATGAGGAGGGGAACTGACTTCAGTCGAAGTCGTGACAGTAACCCCCCTGGCCTCGAGGCCAACCCGGAGTATGAGGCGCAGGGCGATCCGGCCGGCAACGTTGGAACTCCCGCAGTAGTTCAGGGTCCAATACATCCGCCGGCAGAACCCAGCACCTCTCCTCCGGACCGTACCCCTCCCACTCCACGAGGGACTGAAGGCCCCTCACCCGACGCCTCGAATCCAGGAGGGAACGGACGGAGTACGCCGGGCCCCCCTTGATGTCCAGAGGGGGCGGAGGAAACTCCCACACCTCAGACTCCTGAAGCGGACCAACCACCACCGGCCTGAGGAAAGACACATGGAATGAGGGGTTAATATGGTAATCGGGGGGAAGCTGTAACTGGTCACACTCAGGACTTGGCCCCACAAACCGTGGACCCAGCTTCCGGCAGGGTAGGCGGAGGGGCAGGTTTCGGGTCGAGAGCCAGACCCTGTCCCCCATTGCGAACACCGGAGCCTCACTGCGGTGACGGTCCGCGCTGCGCCAAAAGACGCAGCGCGGACCGTCACCGCAGCGTCTTTTGGCGCAGCGCGGCCTGCTGGAGGTGACCATGGGCAGCTTCCCCGGTCTCCTCAGCGTGCCTGAACCAATCGTCTACCGCAGGACCCTCGGTCTGACTCTGATGCCACGGTGCCAGAACCGGCTGGTACCCCAATACACACTGAAAAGGGGAGAGGTTAGTGGAGGATTGGTGGAGCGAGTTCTGTGCCATCTCTGCCCAGGGCACGAACGCCGCCCACTCCGCCGGCCGGTCCTGGCAATAGGACCACAGAAACCAGCCCACATCCTGGTTCACTCTTTCCACCTGCCCATTACTCTCGGGTGGAAACACGAGGTAAGGCTGATCGAGACTCCCAGACGTTCCATGAACGCCCTCCAGACCCTGGACGTGAACTGGGGACCCCGATCAGAGACTATGTCCTCAGGCACCCCGTAGTGCCCGAAGACGTGGGTGAACAGAGCCTCCGCAGTCTGTACGGCCGTAAGGAGACCGGGCAAAGGAAGGAGACGACAGGACTTAGAGAAACGATCCACAACGACCAGGATGTTTCCCTGTGAAGGTGGAAGATCTGTTAGAAAATCCACCGACAGGTGTGACCAAGGCCGTTGTGGAATGGGTAAGGGATGTAGCTTACCTCTGGGCGGGTGTCTAGGAGCCTTACACTGAGCGCACACCGAGCAGGAGGAAACATAAACCCTCACATCCCGAGCCAAGGTGGGCCACCAGTACTTCCCTGTCAGCGCACCGTCCGCCCGATCCCTGGATGACCAGAGGAAGGTGATGTGTGGGCCCAATAGATCAACTGGTCACGGACAACAGACGGGCTCTGTATGCAACGCCTGCTCTATGTCCGCATCCAGCTCCCACACGACAGGCGCTACCTGGCAGGAAGCCGGGAGAATAGGAGTCTGATCCATGGGCCGCTCCTCTGTGTCATACAGTCGGGACAGTGCGTCTGCCTTCACATTCCGGGAACCTGGTCAGTAAGACAGGGTAAACACAAAACGGGTAAAGAACATGGCCCACCTTGCCTGACGAGGATTCAGTCTCCTAGCTACCCGGATGTACTCCAGGTTGCGGTGGTCAGTCCAGATGAGGAAAGGGTGTTTAGCCCCCTCAAGCCAATGTCTCCACGCCTTCAAAGCCTTAACCAAAGCCAACAACTCCCGGTCCCCCACATCATAGTTCCGCTCCGCCGGGCTGAACTTCTTCGAGAAGAAAGTACAGGGGCGGAGCTTCGGTGGCATGCACGAGCGCTGAGAGAGAATGGCTCCGATCCCAGCCTCGGATGCATCCACCTCCACTATGAATGCCAAAGAGGGATCCGGATGGGCCAGCACGGGAGCCAAGGTAAACAGAGCTCTTAGGTGTCCCAAAGCCCTGTCCGCCTCAACCGACCACTGCAGACGTACAGGACCCCCCTTCAGCAGTGAGGTAATGGGAGCAGCCACCTGGCCAAAACCCCGGATAAATCTCCGGTAGTAATTGGCAAACCCTAAAAATCGCTGCACCTCTTTTACCGTGGTGAGAGTCGGCCAGTGCACGGTAGCCAGGTATAGGTCCAGCTGTAAGAGGAACTGCTGGCACTGTGCGGCCGTCCCATCATACTCCCTGGGAAGTGAGAGACGCATCCAACTGGAGCTGGATCCGGACGGGACGGGTAGAGGTAACCCCGGTTGCGTTGGTCGAGGCGCTGGAGAGACTTCCTGTCTCTCCCAACGGTCCATGGTCTGGACAACGCAATCCATCATGGCACGAGATTATGTAACATAGCCTGGATGCGTTCCTGGACGCGTTCCTCGACTCCTCTGACCGGGGAACCTGCTCCTGTTGACTCCATGGCTTAACAATAAACAATCACACACAAGGACATGGGGGGAAACAGAGGGTTAAATACACAACAGATAATGATGGAGAATGCAAACCAGGTGTGTGAAAAACAAGACAAATGGGAAATGAAAAGTGGATCGGTGATGATTAGAAGACCGGTGACGTCGACCGCCGAATGCTGCCCGAACGAGGAGGGGAACCGACTTCAGTTGAAGTCGTGACATATTGATAGTTGTGTAGTGCCTCAGAGTATTGACAGTTGTGTAGTGCGTTGGAGTATTGATAGGTGTGTAGTGCATCTGAGAGTAATGACAGTTGTGTAGTGCATCAGAGCATTGATAGGTGTGTAGTACGTTGGAGTAATGATAGGTGTATAGTGTGTCTGAGAGTAATGATAGTTGTGTAGTGCATCAGAGTATTGATAGGTGTGTAGTGCGTCAGAGTATTGATAATTGTGTAGTGCGTCAGAATATTGATAGTTGTGTAGTGCGTCAGAGTATTGACAGTGGTGTAGTGCATCAGAGCATTGATAGGTGTGTAATGCGTCTGAGAGTATTGATAGTTGTGTAGTGCGTCATAGCGTTGATAGTTGTGTAGGGCGAGCTCATTTCCTGCAATTCTACACATTTATGCATGATTTCTGCCATGTTAATCTGATATCTGAGTGAGAATGGTCTTGCAAGGCAGCTCATGCTCCATGCTCCAAACGAGCCATCTTGTCACCCAGTGTTAATTTTAGTTTGGCGCAGACAGAGATGGACGCCTCGCTTCGCGTTCTTAGGAAACTATGCAGTATTTTGTTTTTTTACGTATTATTTCTTACACTGTTACCCCAGGAAATCTTAAGTCTTATTACATACAGCCGGGAGGAACTATTGGATATAAGAGCAATGTCAACCAACATTACGACCAGAATATGACTTTCCCGAAGCGGATCCTCTGTTTGGACCATCACCCAGAACAGTAGGTGACCCGCAGAAGGGGCAGACGGAGCGGTCTTCTGGTCAGGCTCCGTAGACGGGCACATCGCTCACCACTCCCGAGTATACTACTCGCCAATGTCCAGTCTCTTGACAACAAGGTAGATGAAATTCAAGCAAGGGTTTGCCTTCCAGAGAGACATCAGAGATTGTAACATTCTTTGTTTCACGGAAACATGGCTCACTCGGGATACGCTATCAGAGTCGGTACAGCTACCGGTTTCTTCACACATCGCGCCGACAGAAACAAACATCTCTCTGGTAAGAAGAAGGGTGGGGGTGTATGCCTTATGATAACGAGTTGTGGTGTGATCATAACAACATACAGGAACTCAAGTCCTTTTGTTCACCTGACCTAGAATTCCTTACGATCAAATGCCGACCGCATTATCTAACAAGAGAAATCTCTTCGATTGTAATCACAGCCGTGTATACCCCCCCCCCCAAGAAGACACCTCGACCGCCCTGAAAGAACTTAATTGGACTGGAAACCACATATCCTGAGGCTGCATTTATTGTAGCTGGGGATTTTAACAAGGTTAATCTGAAAACAAGGCTCCCTAAATTTTATCAGCATATCGAATGCGCAACCTGGGCTGTCAAAACTCTGGATCATTGTTACTCTAATTTCCGCAATGCATACGAAGCCCTCCCTCGCCCTCCTTTCGGCAAATCTGACCACGACTCCATTTTGTTGCTCCCAGCCTATAAAATAAATGGGGGCCCAATGGAAGTCAGGGCCCAGGGCACGTGCCTGGTCAGTATTTGGTCATGATTACTACAAGTTTAGATACCTGGCTAGACTAAGTACCATTGTTAGCTGACATGTTTAATAATAAAACATGCCATCTAACAAATTATAGGTAGTCATTGAGTGACTGTCTGTGACTGACATAACAAGAGAAAACCTCTAAATCTGATGTATTCTACTGTTATAACTCTCAACAGTAAGTTGAGACCCCGACTGAGTTCCCCAAAAAGCTTTTGTCTCTTATGCTTGGAGCCGGCCCTGAATGCCCTGTACCACTAGAAGAATACCAGCGTTAATAACCTTTCCTCAGCAGAAAAAAACTCATTCTTAATTCGTGACACACAGCAGCGGAACAACATCCATCTGAATCTGGATCTGGAACGTCATCAAATAGAGTATTTTAGAACCACAATTTTATTCATTGCTGCATGGACATATTCACTGTTTGTTATTCAGTAGATATTAAAAATGAAAAGTGTTCATATCGGGCCGCATAATATTATGATTAGAGATTTTTTTTTTCTTCAGTTTTAATATCACATTTATTGGACACTTGATTTGGAAAAGAGAAACCCTATGTTTCAGGGGGCCTTCTAAACAGCTGCAGATGAGTGAGCTGACTATAGCAGAGACATAGTAGTCACAGCAACAGTGGTCCTGTTTCTGCAATGGCATCCTATTCCCTATATGGTGCACAGTTTTAGACCTCTGGTCAAAACCAGTGTACTACATAGGGAATAGGGTGACATTTGGGGCAAAACCTGGGAAATGAAATCCTGGTGATGAAAGAATACCCATAAATCCCACCTCAAATATTTACAGCAAAAAAGTTAAACTGGGAAGGCAGCTCAGCCATAATATTTGCTTTAACGTTTTCTTTGGCAATATTTCTTAATCTGTGCGAGCCCGTTTTTCACACAATCTACTCGGCCATGACACCCCACCTTTCCAGCCTCTCTCCCTTGTCTCCCCCTTCCCTCTCCACCCTCGCCTCTCTTCCGCTGCCCCGAGTGCCTTCAGGACAGTGACCTGAACCAAAGTGGATAAAAGCAGCCCATGAATCATTAACGTCTCCTTCTCCTAGCCATTTAGAGCATCTGCAGAATGCACACTTCAATTATTCATCCTAGCTCTCTCTATCTCGCTGCTGGTGTGGCTCTGCTTAAAGCCTAGGGTGTGTGTGTGCTGACAAAGTGGCCTGCCTGCGCTGCTCCCATGGCAGATGCATTTTACTGTCCGTGACGGAACTACTGAGCTGTGCTAGGGGAAGGAGGCGGGCTCAGCCTCTGTCAGGTCCCCTGGCTGGTCAAAATGGGGAGAAGAAAGGATGACCGGAGAGGAGGAGGGTGAGGCCTACTCATCTTTTCAATCTCAGGGCCTTTATAAAGCGACACACAGCAGCAGATATGCAGATATGAATAAATGTCAATATCCAGTCTGAAAACAGAGGATTTGGTTTCACCCAAAAAATTACCACATTCGATTTGGGCAGTGTCTTTTTGGTTCCACTATGACACCTAAATGTGTTTAAAATTGTTTCTGTTTTGCCAAGACTTATCCAAAATAGGGTGCCATTTGGAATGCAACCACTGAGGTTAATGCAAGCTGATTACAGTAAGAACAGTATCAGTAGTATCAGTACAGTATCAGTATAGTATCAGGATAGCATCGGAATAGTAGCAGGATAGTATCAGAATAGTAGCAGGACAGTATCAGGATAGTATCAGAATAGAAACAGGATAGTATAACCATTATAGTAATATATGAATAACCATAACCATTATAGTAATATAATAGTAAACATAATAAAAATAACCATAACCATCAAAGTAATGTATGAATAACCATAATAGTAAACATAACCATTACAGTAATATAATAATAAACATAATAATAACCATAAACATTATAGTAATATAATAACAAACATAATAATAACCATAACCATTATAGTAATATAATAACAAACATAATAATAACCATAACCATTATAGTAATATAATAATAAACATAATAATAGCCATAAACATTATAGTAATATAATAACAAACACAATAATAACCATAACCATTATAGTAATATAATAACAAACATAATAATAACCATAACCTTTATAGTAATATATTTATAACTATATCCATTATAGTAATATAATAATACACAAAATAACAACCATAACCATTATAGTAATATAATAATACACATAATAATAACCATAACCACTAAAGTAATATAATAATAAACATAACAATAACCTTAACCATTATAATAATACTGGTTATGTAATACAATACATAACCATAATAATAACCATAACTTTTATGGTAAAATATGAATAACCATAACCATTATAGTAATATAATAATAACCATATTAATATCCATAACCGTTATGGTAATATAATAATAACCATAACCATGATAGTAATATAATAATAACCATAACCACGGTCTTCTTCTACAAAGCAGCACTTTCCAGATGTTTTGCTCCCATGGATATTTCAGCATATGGAGGATTTGTAGTTGAATAAATTCCACAATGCTAAAGAAAGAACATCATCTCTAAATGTCTTCCCAAGGAGTGAAGACTGGGGATTGAGTGGGGAGAGAGTTTGAAGTTGATCCATGATAGATTCATTCACAGGTCTGGGATGACTATACAGGGAAGAGAGAAGAGAGTGGCTTTGGTTCATGTAGGCTACACAAGAGTATTTATTTCCATTCCAACAGGAATCACATGCAGTTTAACTAAACTTTATTGGCAGCGTAGAGGTACCTTCCAAGTGCCTGAGATTTACTGCAGCTCCACAGAGCTGCTTGATGTCTTCTTTGCAATGCTAAAAAAGACTCCCCATACACACAGATGCATGAAATACAGACAGCAGGCGTCAACTCATGAAACAAGGTGACTACAGAGCAGAATGGAGTAAGGATATACAGCATGTAAGTCTAAGCATTTTTTTGAAGAACATTTTGATTCTAAAACTAACTTAAAGATATGGCGGAAAGTGGAAAGTGAAATGACGATTTATGGTGTCACATTTTCATTAGAAAATGAAAATGACAGGTTGAGTGGGAAATTTATGAGAGCACAAACAAATAACCAATATAATTTGTATGGAGAAAGTATGTGCGACAGAACACGGCATAAATTGTACTCTGAGAGAATACCCTCATATGGTTCTACTAACTAGGCAATGTAGCCTGCCAAAACTCATTGGGAGTTACTCTATTCCCTGTTTGAACACATTCTGAAAGACAAGGTAATGCTAGAGGAGATCAGTCAATGAGTCCTTTGTATGGTTGTCTAGAAAAAGAGCACTTTGGCACAAGTGGTCTGATGCATCACAGCTTTCGTTTCCCCCTCCCTCCCTCCATCCATGTTACTTCGCTTACAAAACCCATGCAGCCTATATATATGTAGTGGAACAAAGGAGGAGGAGGAAGAGTGGGTAGTGGTACTATATGATGGGGGATCCCTAAGAAATACAAATATATACAGTACCAATACCCATTCCTCCTCCTCCTCCTCCTCCTCCTCCTCCTCCTCCTCCTCCTCATCAACCTCATCCTCCTCTTCCTTTTCGCCTCCATCCCTCCCTCCCTCCCTCC
>QNTS01001493.1:276077-293672 GCA_003317085.1 Hucho hucho
TTAACTTCTTAGGGATCACTGCACAACTTGACCGTTTTGGAGAGCCTGGCGTGCCCAAAGTAAAATGCCTCCCATTCAGGCCCAGAAAATAGGATATGCACATATTTGGTACCATTGGATAGGAAACACTCTGAATTTTGTAAAACTGTTAACCATTTGTCTGTGAGTAAAACAGAACGGATATGGCAGGCAAAACCCCGAGGAATTTCTGTCCTGGAGAAAGTGGTTTTCACAGAGTGCCTCATTTGGAACCCCTCCCTCATGAAAATGCCCATAAAAGGGCATATGAATGCAGTACCTATCGCTTCCTCTGGATGTCCTTTGTCTCTAGAAAGTGGTTTCATGCTGTTCAGATGAGTTAGAACAGAGAAGAAGAGAGAATCAGGAAGTGCCTCTTTGGAACTCTGTAGGACTGGGCACGCGCTCTCGCCAAGCGCGCACTGTGTTTCCCTCGGTCTGTAGAGCTCAGTTTATATTCCGGTTGATTTATTATAGTAAATATACGTAAAAGTGTTCCTAAGGATACATTTAAAATGATGTTTGATTGTTCTTGGACAAGTTTATAGGTATAAGATGAACGAGTTCGCGCCACGTTTCAATGGACTAGTGGAGGCTGTCGTTTCTGACTATGACGCGTGAACCAAATGGAGATTTATGGATATAATACATGACTTTTTCTAACAAAAGAACCATGGATTGTCTTCGTTGGACACTTAGGATGACCTCAGCAGAAGTTCTTCAACAGGTAATTGATTTGTTTTTGCTGTGAAATGTGTTATGTGTGTGCCACGCTGGCTAATGAATTCATGGCTATGTGAAAAGTATGTGAGGTGCTGTCCTCAAACAATCAAATGTAGTGCTTTCGCCGTAAAGCCTTTTTGAAATCTGACAACGCTGTGATATTGCCAAGAAACAGAGCTTTTGATGAGTATGAAACACTTGTATATTGGTGGATTTTTAATAATTCAACTTTGGGATTTTGAATTTGGCGCTTTACATTTTACCTGGTGGTGTCGGGAGTGGGTCGCTAGCGCCCCAATGATCCCTGAGAGGTTAATAACGAAGCACCAGTACAAACAATAATACTCAGGTGCGGGAAAATACCGGTCACACGAATAAACATGCGTTATTCAAAACCCGGCAACAAAATAACCAGCCGTCAGTATCTGCCTGAACAATCAAACAAACACGCACACAAACATGGGGGAAACAGAGCGTTAAATAATTAACATGTAATTGGGGAATTGAAACCAGGTGTGAAAAAAACAAAGACAAAACAAATGGAAAATGAAAAGTGGATCGGCAATGGCTGGAAAGCCGGTGACTTCGACCGCCTAACGCCGCCCGAACAAGGAGAGGGACCGACTTCAGCGGAAGTCATGACAAACGTCATGAGTTGGGATTATGGTTCATTGTTTGCCTAGCTAGCTATGTTACATGTCTTAACAAAATACTCTCATCTGAGTGTGCCAGAGCGCAGAATAACTGATGAATTTACGAACGCTCAACAACCGTTGAATATGGCCGGTGTCAGTAAACGTCGGGAAAAAAGCGTTGTTGCCAGCAGCACAGTTACAGTCATCAACGCTCTGGACAACATGAAAACAGCCTAACCAGCTCTGCTAGGGCAAGTAAAATTGTTAGAGTGGGGTGTTCTCTCATTATCTGTCTGGAAGTAGCTAGCAAGCTAGCCAATGTTAGCCAGTTAGCTTGGGTGCTTGACTGCCATTGTGAGGTCAGAACGCTCTGATCAACCCTACTCCTCGGCCAGAGCGTCCAGTGTGCGCTTGAATGCTACGACAGCAAAACGCTCTGAATTTATGAACGGACAGCACAGTTGCAGTCACCAATGCTTTGGATAACATACAGCCTAACCAGCTCTACTAGGGCGAGTAATGTTCAGTGAGCTGTTCTTTCATTTGTTTTTGGAAGTAGCAAGCAAGTTAGCTTGGGTGCCTGACAGCTTTTTATTTTGTTTTATTTTTTATAATTATTATTACGAACAAAACAAATACAAAAACAGAAATACACAAACAAGAGTACATAAACCTAACAGACAGGGGTATTACATATCAAGATACTTTTTCAAGTTGTCAAAAAGTTTTCTTTTTTTGTTGGAACACTTACTGATAATTTCAAAAAAATATGTATATTTTATCTTAAACAATGTGAAGAGGGGTTTGTTATCGCCCACTTCATTTTATGGATAAAGAATCTGCCATGAAAATGAACAAATGAACAATGAAAGTTACATCAGGGTCCATATCATTTGGATAAAAAAAAAAACATAATATCAGAGTCTCTCAGATTAACATTAATAGTAGTTTATTTTAAAACTAACTCACTCCAAAATCTTCTGACATAAGAACAGTCCAAAAAAGAAATGGTCAAGAGTCTCGCACAAAAATACATGTTTTTTTATAAATTGCTATTTTGAACCTGTATATAATAAAGATCTTTACAGGGGTGATTGACTGCTGTTGTTAGTATAGAACGCTCAGATCAACCCTTAAAGAGATGGGTGGGGCTAAAGCTTATGAGGGTGTGAACGATGAACTTTTTACTCAAAAGTGAGTTTACAAGTTTATCAACTTTTCTAGCAAAATTACTTTCCCATGGTTCCTCAACTGTAGTGTATGATATACCATTTTGTAGCTCTGAGTCTCTCCTTTTATCCAATGTAAAAAACACAATTTCAAATCTTGCAACATAAGACAGTTTTGAGCCGGTCGGTCACATACGCATCAGCAACCAGAGCTAATGAAGTCACTGAAACCCTTAACAAAGACTTGCTGTCTGTTTTGGAATGGGCGGCCAGTAATAAACTGGTCCTGAACATTTCTAAAACTTCCCTAAGTTCTAGACCTCAGCTGAATCTGGTAATGTGGCTGTTGAAGAAGTTGAGGAGACAACATTACTTGGTGTTAACTTAAATTTTAAACTGTCATGGTCAAAACTCAATGGTTGCAAATGGTTGCAAAGTTCAATGGTTGCAAAGATGGGGAGAGGTCTGTCCGTAAAAAAAGATGCTCTGCTTTTTTGACACTACACTTCAAAAAGCAAGTCCTGCAGGCTCTAGTTTTGTCTTATCTTGATTATTGTCCAGGTCGATGTTAATGTTCCGTATTATGTAATGTTTCATGCTTTGTGTTGACCCCAAGAAGAGTAGCTTTCGCAACAGCTAATGGGGATCTTAATAAAATAGCAAATACCAAAAAACGCTCTCACCCATCACTCCCTCTGGAAGCAGCTCTGGAGAGGGGTTCAGATTAGCATGTCTAAAACCGGCTTCTTATTCGCTTCTCTCGACATAAACTCATTACACTCACGCCAGGCTTCTATCCTCTCTCTAGGAGAGAGAGAGAGGCTGAGGCAGAGCGGAGCGATAGAGGGACAGAGAGAGAGACGGACGGAGAGAGACAGACAGAGATGGATGGAGACAGATGTATGGAGAAGTGGACAAAGAGAGACGGAGAGAGAGACAGAGAGAGAGAAAGAGGGACAGAGAGAAAGAGAGGACCAGAGGCTCTTTACTGGATCCAGAGAGAGAGAGAGAGAGAGAGACAGAGACAGAGACAGAGACAGAGACAGAGACAGAGACACTCTCTCTACTGGATCCAGACAGTCACAAACATTATGTTCAGCTATAACATCTGATAGTGTTTCCGTTAAACATTTGGAGCAATAAATCAAGAGATGCGGTAATAATAATTACTAAATTAATGTATTCTTAAATGTAAATGTAGCACTGCATGGAGGGTTGGAAACGGTGGGGGAGGCAAGCAGGGTAAACAACATGGTTGGATGCATGATTTCCATTCTGAGCCCCCTGCATTATCCATTAAGTTAATAGCCCGGGGAAAAAGGAACTTAGAGCACCTCTTTTGTTTCTGTCGAGGCTGCTAACAGAGGTGCTGGCACTGTGCATAACGAACAGGTGACTATGAGGTATGAGAGGGAGGGGCCCATGCTATCATGCTAACAGTAAGTAATGCCAATAGAGGGAAAGGAGGAGAAGGGAGGAGAGGATGGAGTAAAGGATAGAGGAAAGGAGGGAGAGGGTGTCTACTGCGGAACAAGTCTACTGTAGAATGTCACAGTTGGTAAAATGACACAAATGGCTAAAGCAGGACCAGGCTGGGCAGCGGTTGATGGGGCTCCAGCCCAACAGACAGACTCAATGGACCCTGGTAAGAACCTGAAAGCCACAGCACCCCAACGGCAGGCTAAACTGACCATGTATGCATCCCAAATGGCACCCTATTCGCTATGTAGTGCACTACCTTTGACCAAGGACCATATGGCTCTAGTCAAAAGTAGTACCCAATATAGGTAATAGGATGCAATCTGGGATGTAGCCCTTACCATATGGGACACAGCCTATGCAAACAACAGATAAACTCACAATCCTGTCTATCTGCAGAGCTACCCCATGAAGAAGAAAACACCTGCAAAACAATGTGGACAAAGAAATGAATAAAAACATTTTCTTTAGCTCTCATGCTCTGCACCAGCATCTAATGGGTTAACCCTCACAGCACAAATAAAAACATTATCTTTAGCTGTCATGCTCTACACCATCATCTAATGGGTTAACCATCACAACACAAATAAAAACATTATCTTTAGCTGTCATGCTCTACACCAGCATCTAATGGGTTAACCCTCACAGCACAAATAAAAACATTATCTTTAGCTGTCATGCTCTACACCAGCATCTAATGGGTTAACCATCACAACACAAATAAAAACATTATCTTTAGCTGTCATGCTCTACACCAGCATCTAATGGGTTAACCCTCACAGCACAAAGAAAAACATTATCTTTAGCTGCCATGCTCTACACCAGCATCTAATGGGTTAACAATCACAACACAAACACACCGCAAAATTGACAAGGTCCTTTAACATGAACTACTAAACTATAGATGAACAGTTATCTGCATGAGGGATGTTTCCCTTAATTCCTTTACCAGCAGGTCTCTGTATTTATGTATGGTCTTATAATATTCAGTCCCCTGTAACAGTCTGCCTGTATTATATGGCTAGTAACTAATGTCCTAATTCTGACCAATCCAGCCCACACACACCCTGATCTCTGGTGAGAAGGTGATCATACGTGCACGTACACACACACACACACACGCATGCACGCACGCACACACACACACACACGCACACGCACATGCACAGGCATGGATGCACACACACACATACACACACTGCTCTCTATATGTTGCCAGCACTATGCTAAATGAGGTGTTCAAGAAGCATCGGACAGCTTCTTGATAAATTATATTATCAATCAGGGTGTTTTTTGTTGGGGTTTTTTCACATCGATGTAATGGTCCTAAATCATATTAACATTAAGGGAGTATTCTGGAGAGGGATAATGTGCGGATATTTTCAGTGTTATTGAGTCATACTCTACCAGCCTTGAATGACATCTTCCATACCACACAGTATACCCCCATTAACTACTTATGGAGCACCGGCGCGCTAGCGGGCCACTCCCGACACTACCCGGTGAAATGTAAGGCGCCAAATTCAAAATCCAAAAGTTGAATTATTAAACATTCATCAATATACACGTGTTGCATTGGCAATATCACAGCGTTGTCAGATTTCAAAAAGGCTTTACGGCGAAAGCACAACATTTGATTGTTTGAGGATAGCACCTCCAATATTTATGCATTAGCATAAATTCATATCCATCGCGGGTCACACAAAACCCATATAAGAGCTAAAAAATATCACTTACCTTTCGAAGAACTTCTGCTGAGGGCTTCCCAAGTGTCCAACGAAGACATCCAATGGTTATTTTGTTAGAAAAAGTCATTTATTATATCCATAAATCTCCGTTTAGTTGGCGCGTTATGATCATAAAATCCACCGTTGAGTCGCCCATTGAACCGTGAAGAGAACACGTTCAAATTATACCTATAAACTTTCTACAAACAAATCAAACATAATTTTAAATGTATCCTTAGGTATCCTTTTATGTATATTTACTGTAATATTTCAACCGGACGATAACGTGAACGATAGGAAAGGAAAATAAACTGGGGCACGCTCACAATCTCGCGCGCGTCAAACGTTGTTGACAAAAGTGGTCCCCTGACTACTTCCTCTTCCTATCCGTTCTGCTCCCTGCTACAGCTTCCTGGCTTTGTATAAAGACTGTTGACGTCTAGTGGAAGCCATAGGTACTGCAGTCTCAGTCCTAGGTAAAATACAAATGAATAGGCACCCTGGAGAAGAAGGTCATTTACAAAAAAAACTGCAAATCCGGATGGATTTTCCTCGGGTTTTCGCCTCCTATATCAGTTCTGTTATACTCACATACATTATTTTAACACTCTTAGGAACTTCACTCTTAGGAACTCCTATCCAATAGTACTAATTATGTGCATATCCTATTTTCTGGGCCTGAGTGGCAGGCATTTTACTTTGGGCATGCCAGACTCCAAAACCGTCACCTATGCTGCCGCTCCCTAAGAAGTTTTAATAAATGTGCTCTTTCTGTGATTAGAACATTTTTTAAATAGTGTGGAAAGAAAATAATGATGGGCTATGGTACAAAAATAATATTAGTACAAGGACATAATGTTATATTACCATTAATATTCATGATAAATGAATCACATTGGCATTTACATTAGTGTTCCAACATGTAAATAGTAAATACTAAACATTCAGTAATGGAAGAAAATTTGTGCTTCAGGACAGTACCTTGGGGAAAGAGGCAATACGTGTGGAAATGTCATGTGATATCAGGTTGTTTTTCCATAAGGGTGACTCAATGCATGGTTTATAGGTACTTTCTGCTGTAATGTGCATGGAGGTGATCACCAGGAGAGATAGACATGAACAGGACTACCACATGGCAGATCCAAAAAGGTTTGTGGGATAGGGAAAGTCTGGTGGTTTTAAGCCTTGGCAGAGCAGACCTCGGTTAAAGTAGAAGCCAGTTGGACAGAAGAGAAAAGGAGAAAGAGAAAGAGAGGAGAAACATAAGAGATGAACAGGGCAGTAAAATCAATGATTCACTGGTGCTGGGTAAGTGGAAAATAATATGATGTAATGAATGGTATGTCAGAAACAGCCCGGCCCAGGGCCTCCCGAGTGGCGGCAGGGGTCTAAGGCACTGCATCGCAGTGCTAGCTGTGCCACTAGAGATCCTGGTTCGAGTCCAGGCTCTGTCGCAGCCTGCAGCGACCGGGAGACCAACGGGGCGGCACACAATTGGCCCAGCGTCGTCCGGGTTAAGGGAGGGTTTGGCCGGCAGGGATGTCCATGTCCCATCGCGCTCAAGCGACTCCTGTGGCGGGCCGGGCACATGCACGCTGACGCGGTTGCCGGGTGTACGGTGTTTCCTCTGACACATTGGTGCGGCTGGCTTCCAGGTTAAGCGGGAATTGTGTCAAGAAGCAGTGCGGCTTAGTGGGGTTGTGTTTCAAAGGACGAAGGGCTCTCGAACTTCGCCTCTCCCGAGTCCGTATGAGAGTTGCAGCGATGAGACAAGACTGTAACTACCAATTGGATACCATAAAATAAATTAATAACTGCCCGGCCCAATGCCCAGTGAAGCAGGGGGTGTAGGGTGGTGTGTGCGTGCTTGTGAATTTGTGTGTGAGAGGGGGTTCCCCCACATTAGCCCGCCCATTACTTCTGGCCAGGACGAGGGGGAAGTAAAAACCCAATTGCAGGCATCATGCTTTTGGGGGACTAATGTGGGGGAACCCCCTCTCACACACAAATTCACAAGCACGCACACACCACCCTACACCCCCTGCTTCACTGGGCATTGGGTCTCTTTCTCAGCAGGTAAACTAATCAATGATTGGGATGGATCTCTACAACCTAATCAATACTGAGCTTCTCAAGGAGGACCGCCCATAATGAGGATGTAGTTCATGGTGAAAGTTCTCAATCACCCACTGATTGGTTCATCAAAGCTGACTTACAACTCAATAAGGTGTGAAACGATACAAACACACTATCAAGCATACACACAGAGTAACTGCTAACTGGTTTTAGTTCATGCTAGAATCCTTAATTGAAACCATAACAAAGCAGCCGTCACCAAGCCTCTGTCAGGGCAAAAAGCTGAATGATGGGCCTGGAGAAATGTTACAACTATCAAATTCATAAACAGAGCAATGGATGCAAGGACTGACCATCCATTATATCAACATTATATTTTCAACCATGTTTTGAGGCTATAAAGTGCTTGTTTAAATTTACATTGTTTACAAACGTTGCATTGGAACAGTTAAACTACCTGGTTTCAGTTTAAGCTAAAACCATACATTTTTTAATTCAGAAATGTATGTAGCAACTAAGGATTTTAGCTTTAAGGAGGTCCAACTAGAAGCATATTTTTGTATAGAAATATAGAAAATTACATTTTCAATTAAAAATAATCTCTCTCTCCAAACATTGTAATGTAAATGTAATAACCAGCTATGAAAAATCTGCTTCATGACTTAAGATAATAATGTGAAAAAAACAATTTGATTAAATGAATTCCATTTCTTATTGCTAAATAATTGGATTTAGAAATGTTTTCCACTGTAAGCACATGTTTCCTCAGTTACCAAAGTGAGATAAATATATCTGACGTCGGCCAAGTGATCTCTTTATTCAGTTACTCACTTTTCATTTGACTTAGTTCCCATCATATTAGACATTCATAGATTTGAAACGAAACGTCATATTGTGTTTTTACACAGTGTAACACTATGCTGTTTGGCACACGGAAATCTTTTGTAGCACTCTTTCACCATTTCCACCCTCATTCATTGAAATTCCCCAGAAAGGGATACGTTATGTTTACTGTCAGAGACAAATATTTATCTAAGAGATAAATAGACAGACAAATAATTAGATTCCTTCCCTCCTTACATTCTGCCCTCTGTGATAGGGAGTTGGTTATTAATGACCCTAGGCCAAGGCCTTGCTTGGCTCAGACAGATATAATGTAAGAAACAGTGAAGAATGTGTCGACGTGAGAAACAATGAGGATCAACCAAGGCCGTCAATGTGTGGGAACAACATGGAATAAGCAGTGCGGAGCCCTGAACTCTCATTTGTGTTAATAAAACTTCTCTAAATTGTTTGTGTAATGAAATTAACGTTGTCAGGGCCAGGGGGGCCTGGGGGACATCAATTAAAGCAGATAAAGAAATTAAAATAAATCCCTTCTGATGGTGAACTGTCGGCTGGTCGCTGTGCGCACTGCACATCCAGTAAACAACAGGGAGGAAACAGGAAGTATTTTGCTGAGTGATTTGAGGGGTCATAAATCTTCAAGACATCGAGCAGCAGCCCTAGATACTAGTCTGTCTATAGTCTGTCCTCTCTTCAGGACAAATGGAGGACTGCTTTTACTATTTCCTCATCAGAGATCAACAGTGTGGTCATACTGTGTCTGTCTCTTAAAATGACTTGATCCATGAGGACATGACACCATACATGAGTTTACATAACATAATTATGATAATGAGTGAGGTAATTGTCTATGGATGTAAATGTAAATGTGTGGGGACACAGATTGACATAGTCGTACGGTTTATCCTAGTAGAGACCAAGAGGACAGGATCAGCTTTCCCTCCCCAACCATAACCTTAACCATTAGTGGGCAAAATGCCAAACTGACCTAAGATCAGTGTCTAGGGGTAACTTCACCGTAGTGTGTCCCCTGAGTGTGGATTTCTGGGATGTATAGAAGTGGGTGGTGAAGATGATTACAGCATCTGGTGAATGAGCCGCGCTCCACAGTTAAGGCGAGGCAATGCAACAACCAATGATTGAGTGCCACGTCATCGACTGACAGACTGTTATAACATATGATGTGTTAAGCTGATACTTAAAATACCTATCCAGGCGTTGTAACATCAGCAACTTCTAAGCTCTGGAATGCTGCCAATAATGCAAGTCACCTAATTCGCTGAATTATTCATGTATGGCGGTGTATTTGGGGATCAGGTGGTGGTGAGAGCCAACATAGTTCAGAAAGAGGAACTACCACTGCTGCTGAACTTGTTCAAGGTACTGTCGTAGAAGAGAACTGGAGTTGATAGGCAGAGTTGATAGGCGGAGTTGATGGGTGTGACGAAAGAATGAATGGGACACAAGAGGGTAAGAAAAAATAATTGCCGTTCTCAAGGTGTCCATTGTCAAGACCATGCATAAAAAACAGCTCATGAAAACACCTTCTCTTCCTGTCTCTAGGAGTCAGCACCTTTGATCCATTGCTTTACCCTCCATTAAAAATGTCACATGTGCTCCGGCCTCTAGGTCACCAGGCTGCTCGTTATGGCGCACACCTGTCACCATCCTTACGAGCATCTGCGCATAATGACACTCACATGGACTTCATCAACTTTTTGATTACCTGCCTTTATATGTCACTCCCTTTGGTTTCTTCCCCCGTCGTCATTGTTTCTGTATCTGTGTCATGTTGGTTCATGTTTCTTGTTGTGTTTTTTTATTTATTCATTCATTGTCAAGACACAAGGGGACAGGAAATGATGGATGTTGAACACAAAAGAATAACAAAACAAAAACAAAAAATGTCATGAGTTGGCATGTGTTCTAAATGACAAAATTCTAAAAACAATAATGGATATTAACAGAAATTATCTAATATAGTTTCTTGCAATAGCCCTCTGTGGAAATTTTTTTTTATCTCAAAACTGTGATAACTAAAAGATGTGTCTAGAGATTTTTGTCAACTGTCACTTTTGTCTAAAATGTATCAGGAATGAGCAGGGTCAGCTATACCAAGCCTTCCAGCATTTTTCCCCTGGCTCCTGTCTTTTTATAGTTCCTGTTTTCTAGTTTTCCTGGGTTTTGACCATTCTGCCTGCCCTAACCCCGAGACTGCCTGCCGTTCTGTACCTTATGAACTCTGATCTGGATTAATGACCTCTGCCTGTCCTTGTCCCCAGCCGAACGGCTATACTTCACACGAAGAGTTACCTGTATTGCGGGACTACTGGTAATTTTGTGGCCACCTGTCCACTAAAAGACCAGGCTCACCGGTAGGAGCAAGTAATCTGGTGGGCCATATGGAGAACTTTTCCTCTCCCCTTACTCGCACCCCTTTTCAAGCCATCTTGCTGTGGGGGAACTAGTCAAAATCTCTCTGGGTACTCATCGACTCTGGGACCGATGAGAGCTTTATGGATGCTACCCTGGCGTCCGAGCTGGGCATCCCCACTCAGCCCCTCTCCATTCCCATGGACATTAGAGCACTGGACAGGCGCTCTTTAGGTCGAGTCACCCACAATACCACCCCCATCAACCTACGTGTGTCAGGGAACCACAGCGAGATGATCCAATTCCTGCTTATTAAGTCTTCTCAGGTTCCCGTGGTATTGGGATTATCTTGGCTCCAGCGACACAATTCCCTTATTGACTGGTCTAAAGGTGCCATCATGGGCTGGAGACCTATCTGCCACGCTCATTGCCTGAAGTCAGCTCAGCCTGCCCCGGGACGTCTTCCTGGGTACTCGGAAATTGCCCCGGACCTCTCCTCCATTCCCGCAGAGTACTAGGACCTCCGGGAGGTGTTCAGTAAGGCCCGGGCCACTTCGCTTCCGCCGCACCAACCATATGACTGCGGGATCGACCTTCTCCTAGGCACGGGGACGACTGCACTCTCTGTCGGCTTCGGAGACCAAGGCTATGGAGACCTACATTGAGGAATCCCTAGCTGCAGGGTTCATCCGTCCTTCTGCCTCTTACGCTGGCGAAGGTTTCTTCTTTGTGGAGAAGAAGGACAAAACCCTGTGCCCGTGACTACCGGAGCTCCGCGTTCGTCGCCACATGCACGATCTGTGCGTAGAACAAGACTCCCCGGCAAGCTCCGGCTGGTCTCCTTCAACCTCTGGTTGTTCCTCACCATCTCTGGTCTCACATATCCCTGGACTTTGTCACGGGCTCCTTACAGTAGTGGACCGGTTATCCAAAGCTGCCCACTCTCCCCAAGCTACCTTCTGCCAAAGAAACAGCCCAGCTCATGGTGCAGCACGTCTTCCGGATCCATGGACTCCCAGTGGACATGGGCTCGGACCGGGATCCTCAGTTCTCGTTCCAGTTCTGGAAGGAGTTCTGCAAACTCATTGGGTCGTCCACTCCCAGTCCAACGGCCAGTCCAAACAAGCCAACCAAGACCTGGAGACGACTCTTTGCTGCCTGGTCTCCGCCAAACACCCCTACCTGGAGCCAGCAACTAGTGTGGGTTGAATATACCCCTAACACCCTTCTTTGCTCTGCCATGGGTCTCTTTGAGTGATCCCTGGGTTTTCAGCCCCCGCTCTTCCTGGAGCAAAAGGAAGAGGTCGGCATACCCTCGGCCATGATATTTGTCCGCCGCTGTCGTCGTACCTGGAAGAGAGCCCGGTCAGCTCTTCTCAAGACCACCTCCAGGTATCGATGACAAACGGATCGCCACCGGACCCCTTTATCGTCTCGGGCAGAGGGTATGGCTGTCCAGCCAAGATCTGCCCCTCCGGGTGGAGTCCTGCAAACTTTCCCCCGGTTTTTCTTCCCTTTCCCCATCGCCAAGATCTTTAGCCCCTCTGCTGTTCGCCTTCTGTTACCCCATACCCTCCGTATACATCCTACTTTTCATGTGTCTAGGATCAAACCCATGTCTCACAGCCCTTTGTCTCCTGTCTCTGCAGTATCACAGCCTATCCAAGCCTCTTGCTCTGATCCCAGCTTCATTCATTAGTATGCAATACCTCATCTTTAGGAGAAAGGAGAGACAGAGCCCTATGACCAAGAAGTCAGACCACATCACCCTCACACTTTAAATGTATGTTCTTTCTTCTTTCTCAGTGGAGCTTTGAGATAACTCTAATGAAAAGTGCTATGCAAATTCAATGTATAATAATAATAATTATTATTACTACACTGTAGAAAGAACCTATATTTTATACCATCTATTGCACCTTGCCTATGCAGGTTGGTCATCGCTCATCCATATATTTATATGTACATATTCTCATTCACCCCTTATAGATTTGTGTGTATTAGGTAGGTGTTGGAGAAATGTTAGATTACTTGCTAGATATTACTGCACTGTCTGAACCAGAGGCACAATAATTTCGCTACACTCGCATTAACATCTTCTAACCATGTGTATGTGACCAATTTGATTTGATTTGATTTGACACACAGCCTCCCTCCATCTTTATGGAAAATGGCTAAGCTGCTGCTCTCTATCTATCAATAAATGGGTACACTCCTTTTTTAACAATTTTTTCTCTTTAATCAAGCCACTGTATGGCACTGGGGGAGTCAGTAAGGAGCTTCTATCATTATTTTTCTTCCAAAGGATTAAAATAAGGCAACGAATGAAGAAGACACAGAGCAGTTGTGGTTGTGTGTATGAATGTATGAGAGATCAAGAATAAACATAGGCTGGTACACTACTTGAGGGAACCCCAGGTATGTCTTTCAGAAACCACAAATGTAATGAATCTATAGTGCTTCTGTTCTATAAAATGCCTTTCAGGCCAGATAAAAAGGCAGTCTGTCTTTCTCTCCTCGTTCTCTCGCTCCATTACACCATAGTCCCTACATAAGGCATTACTTTTGACAAGAGCCCTGGCCTAAAGTAGTGCACTATATATGGATTAGTATGCCATTTGGGACGCAAACCATATTAGAAAATATGCAGGCTTTCTGGCCAAACAGACAGCTATGATAGCATTGCCAAACCCTAATCTCCAGCATGTTCTCTTTCTTACACAGCAGTCCACTCTAACGTTATTTACTTGGCTTCTGCACATTGGACGATTGTGAACGAGACATCACTCAGTATAACAGGGAGGATCAAAAGCACGCCTGATTCTAATAGTAGTGCAGGGATACCACCGTTAGCTAGAATTGTATATTTAAGTACAGCAACTCAACTATTAGCTAATTGTGTTGTTTCAATTCCAAACTTTAATCAATCCATTATAAATGGTTCCCAAAGTGTCGGTCGGCAGGGGGTGCGGGTCCCCCCCAAAAATAATAATAATATATATATATATATATACAGTGAGGGAAAAAAGTATTTGATCCCCTGCTGATTTTGTACGTTTTCCCACTGACAAAGAACTTATCAGTCTATAATTTTAATGGTAGGTTTATTTGAACAGTGAGACAGAATAACAACAAAAAAATCCAGAAAAACGCATGTGAAAAATGTTATGAATTGATTTGCATTTTAATGAGGGAAATAAGTATTTGACCCCTCTGCAAAACATGACTTAGTACTTGGTGGCAAAACCCTTGTTGGCAATCACAGAGGTCAGACGTTTCTTGTAGTTGGCCACCAGGTTTGCACACATCTCAGGAGGCATTTTGTCCCACTCCTCTTTGCAGATCTTCTCCAAGTCATTAAGGTTNTTACCAATTGTTTTCTTGGTGACTATGGTCCCAGCTGCCTTGAGATCATTGACAAGATCCTCCCGTGTAGTTCTGGGCTGATTCCTCACCGTTCTCATGATCATTGCAACTCCACGAGGTGAGATCTTGCATGGAGCCCCAGGCAGAGGGAGATTGACAGTTCTTTTGTGTTTCTTCCATTTGCGAATAATCGTACCAACTGTTGTCACCTTCTCACCAAGCTGCTTGGCGATGGTCTTGTAGCCCATTCCAGCCTTGTGTAGGTCTACAATCTTGTCCCTGACATCCTTGGAGAGCTCTTTGGTCTTGGCCATGGTGGAGAGTTTGGAATCTGATTGATTGATTGCTTCTGTGGACAGGTGTCTTTTATACAGGTAACAAACTGAGATTAGGAGCACTCCCTTTAAGAGTGTGCTCCTAATCTCAGCTCGTTACCTGTATAAAAGACACCTGGGAGCCAGAAATCTTTCTGATTGAGATGGGGTCAAATACTTCTTTCCCTCATTAAAATGCAAATCAATTTATAACATTTTTCACGTGCGTTTTTCTTTTTTTTTTTTTTTATTCTGTCACTGTTCAAATAAACCTACCATTAAAATTATAGACTGATCATTTCTTTGTCAGTGGGCAAACGTTCAAAATCAGCAGGGGATCAAATACTTTTTTCCCTCACTGTATATATACAGTACCATTCAAAAGTTTGGACACAACTACTTTCTTTATTTTTACTATTTTTTACATTGTAGAATAATAGTGAATACATCAAAACTATGAAATAACACATATGGAATCACCTAGCAACCTAAAAAGTGTTTTTTATTGATGTATTTTATATTTATGATTCTTCAAAGTAGCCACCCTTTGCCCATCATAATTGGGTTGAGGTCGGATGATTGTGGAGGCCAGGTCATCTGACGCAGCACTCCATCACTCTCCTTCTTGGTCATATAGCCCTTACACAGCCTGTTCGTGTGTTTTGGATCACATGATTCCATATGTGTTATTTCACAGTTTTGATGTCTTCACTATTATTCTACAATGTAGAAAATAGTAAAAATAAAGAAAAACCTTGAATAAGTAGGTGTGTCCAAACGTTTGATTGGTACAGTATATACTGTATATATATATAGTATATATATATATAGTTTTCTTTGCACCCCATGACAACATGTGCAGAATTGCAGGAAATTAGCTTTAAACCTGCAATATTCCCTCCACCAACAAGAGGGGTGTGAACAGTTTGTGTCATGAACAGTGCTTGTGCCCATAGAAATATACCTACAGTGAAGAGCATGACTGTTTGTCCCTACAGGTTCCGTGACGGGACTTACTGCTAGACTAGATCCGCTCTAGCCGACACCTGCATGGTGGTTGTTTTGGCAGTGTTTGAGGTGGAACTGCGTTAAAGCTGTCAAATCCACAAGCGTCTCCCAGCATTATATCTAAAGCGGACATTGCCATTGGCTGCACGGAGTCACATTAAGAAAAATCCCATGCAGCCTTGTTTACAAGTTTGAATACTGTAATGTGAGATAATCTACATATTGACTAAACTGATACAAATCCTAATAATCTAGTTTCATGATTTTTTATTTGAGGGTCATCATTTCAATATGGCCCACACTTTCTTGTTCTGAACATCTAATGTGACGGGTGTGGCTTCCTGACAATGATCACTAGAGCAGCTGCTCACCGATTTGACGGCTCCAAAGCAGTTACACCTCCAACACAAAATCAGCTATGCAGGTGTCGGCTTTCGCCGGTTAACGATTGATCTGATTGAATCTAGGCCTTACTCAAAGACAGTCTGACTGTATGGTACATCCCTAGTGTGCTCATACAGTAGATAGAGGTTGTGAAGTGGGTGTCTGTCTGAGGAATATAGTGTTTTCTCTCCATGCTCTAGCAGAGTCTGGCCTGCAGACAGGAGCAGGGGAGGTCCAAACTCTGCCAGAGCTCCTGGCTGGCTCTCCACAAGCCCCACTGGAGCAGGAGGGGAAAGGGAAGTATGGTTTGGAGGTTTGGAGGCATTCTAATGCAACACGGACGGCTAAAGATAACACACACACATGGCAAATGTGTCAGCATCCAGGCCTCTGAGCGAGCAGGGAGACAGGGAGGCAGGGAGGCAGAAAGCACTAAAAGGAGAATGTGTTGTTTTCATGTTTGAACAGATGAATAGGACCAGCGGAGGAGAAGAGAGCTACAACTTCACTGCAGAGGTAATTAAGGAGCTGTGGACTTGTAACCTCTTGAGAAGTAATTATTTATCTGACCAAAACTGCTGTTAATTTTTACTGGCACTAACAACTGTGCCAAATAGCTGGACACATTGGATGTGTGGCAAAGTCATTATGGTCAAAACTGAAAACAGAACACTCAAGAGTTGAGGGCTTCCTTCTTTTTATTAGTTGCCAGGCTTTCCAAATCTCTCTCTCTCTCTCTCTCTCTCTCTCTCTCCTCCCCCCACCTCTATTTCATGGAAAACACGGTGGACGGCTCCCTGAGAGTTTATTCCATAACACGTATGTATCACGCATCATTTACCCGGCCTTCTCTCTGACTAAATAACACGGTTTTGGCTCACCTCTATGTGCAACAATATTGCGGCTTTCTGGCTAAAGAAATTCTCCATTTGCATGAATATTTTTGCTACTTTAGCGGTTTGTTTAGTGGAGAGACCATAGAGACCGTGCAAGTAGCCTCAAGCGCTCTCAGAGGCTGCGGTCCAAACACTTAAAGACACACCCTATCCCCTCAGCCCTTAAATTAAGTGGACACTTCTGATGACGTATCATGACGGCTGACGAGTATACAATTGCAGGGTAAGGGGCGAGGGAGGAAGGAATGATTTTTAAATAGACCACCCTTGGCTGGAAATTTGTCACTCGTTCATCCCGCGATGATTTTGTTTTGCTTTATATGCGCTACATTCAATTATGAGTGCATGTCTACTTATATTAAATATATAATTATTAATATACAGTGGGGAAAAAAAGTATTTAGTCAGCCACCAATTGTGCAAGTTCTCTCACTTAAAAAGATGAGAGAGGCCTGTAATTTTCATCATAGGTACACTTCAACTATGACAGACAAAATGAGGAAACAAAATCCAGAAAATCACATTGTAGGATTTTTTATGAATTTATTTGCAAATTATGGTGGAAAATAAGTATTTGGTCA
>QNTS01001493.1:294556-336188 GCA_003317085.1 Hucho hucho
TGACCAAATACTTATTTTCCACCATAATTTGCAAATAAATTCATAAAAAATCCTACAATGTGATTTTCTGGATTTTTTTTCTTCATTTTGTCTGTCATAGTTGAAGTGTACCTATGATGAAAATTACAGGCCTCTCTCATCTTTTTAAGTGAGAGAACTTGCACAATTGGTGGCTGACTAAATACTTTTTTGCCCCACTGTACGCCTTCTGTATGATAGCTACCAAATTAATTGTCTAACTAACATTAGCCTGCCTAGCTGGATAATCAAACAAAAACATATTTACTTTTTCCGTAGTAGCAAAATGTCAAACTTATTTGTATTTGTTTTTAATTACACTTGTATGTTGACTTCTCCATTGATGTTGTTTTTAAGTTTTCGCTGACTTTTCTTAGAGGATGTACAATCCTCGTAAATTGAATTATGGGGAGTTTCAGGACCCGGAGTGAACATACTTGTACACTCACAAAGCCGACTGAAAACGAGGGATGAGGGGCTTACATTGCAAACTTCCCTTGCATGGCTAATCATTTGGACCACCCTCCAAGATGGTGACAGGGATTCCCCCAAGGGCATAAGGCGAGGGTAAGTGGACAAGGGTGTGTCTTTTAGTGTTTGGACCACAGCCAGAGACTTGAACGCAACTATTCTCCCATGAAAAAGTTTTGGTTTAAGATTTCACTTTACACCCATCCTCCTCGGATTGCCAGAAAAACTGAAATTCCAGATGAGTGAAGCATTAATGGCAGTGAGTGAAGCATTAATGGCAGTGAGTGAAATCACTGACATGTGTCCTTTTCATTCAGACTCATATCAAGTGGATACACTGATTTATACGAGAAGTGCCCCAGAGGGAGCTCAAGAAGAATGAATAACTTTGACATTTACGGACATGCCCTGAAAAAGTAACGCTATGACTATAACTGATATTGCCTGAAAGAGGGAAACAAGGTACAACATACTATAGGGAGTCACACTCTCACGACTTCGGTTGAAGGACCTATAATCACGCCTGACAAGGCCAATGAAATCCACGCCTTGCTGGAAGCCTAGCCTTCCACAGGTAGTAAGCGTGAGGCTCTGATTCATTCCTTCAATTTAATAATGTTGTTCACCGAGCCCAGGAACAGACGGCGCAGGGCCAAACAGGTGTACAACTACTGTTCCCTCCTGGGCGCAAACACCTCTAGTAACCCTTGCCTCTTGCTGCTATATTCCAGTGAGATCCAGTGGGAGAGATGCTGCTTAGAGAGTAAAAACACACAAAAAAATTGGTCACATAAACAGGGTCCTTCAATGTTTTTATTTAACTAGGCAAGTCAGTTAAGAACAAATATCTTATTTACAATGACGGCCTAGGAACAGTGCCTTATTCAGGGGCAGAACAACAGATCTTTACCTTATCAGCTCAGGGATTTGATCTAGCAACCTTTCAGTTACCAACCCAACGCACTAACCAATAGGCTAGCTGTACGTCTGTAAAGCTCCTAACGGACACAGGGCATGTAACCTCTGTTACTCTTCAGAAGCAAAAGGAGGAGGTGAAAAGGGAAATGGCTTAAATCTAAGGACCTCCACGACTTTCGGAGCGAAGGCCGCATATGGATTCAACGTCACCTTAAGAGACACCCGGGGCGAACTGAGTACAGGACAGGTGTACGATTAACGTGTGGAGGTCCCCAATATATTTAGCAGAGGCCAAAGCCATGAACAGGGAGGTTTTGTAGTAGAGGATCTTCAGATTCACTGACTCCAGAGGCTCAAAGGGGGCTGCACACAGTGCCTCCAAAACCAGCGCCAAGTCCCATGTGGGCGCAATAGGTTTAGATACCGGTCTGAGAGGACGTACACATTTCAGGAACCGCACAACCAAGTGGTGGGCCCCCGGTGTGGCTCCGTCAATTTCCACATGGCACGCTGAGATAGTGGTCATGTAAACTTTGAACATGGATATTGCCTGCCCATGCTCGAAAAGCTCCAATAGGAACTTAAGGATGTCCCTCACAGAGCACTGAAAAGGAACCAGTCCTTTATCTTGGCACCAGAGCTCAAAGCTTGCCACTTATACCCGTACCGCCCTTTCATGGAGGGAGCCCTTGTGGACTGAATGGTAGCAATAGCATTCGGAGGTAAAACTCTAGCCATCAGATTGACCCTCTCAGGGGCCATGCCAATAGGAACCAAACCACCGGCCTCACATGCCAAACCTACTCCTAGGATTTGGAGTTGCCATGGGTCCCCACCTAAAAGGCGAATGATCTCCGTGAACCAAGGCTCCCTGGGTCAACAGGGAGCCTCAAGAATGAATGGTAAACCTTTCGGGCGCACCCTCTCCAACGTGGGCTGAATCAGAACCACTGGCAGAAACACGTAAAGGAAGGTCTGAGGCCACTGGTGCATCAGAGCGTCCGTTCCCAACGTGGAACTCTGGTCCCTCATTCGAGAAAAAATAGACGACGCTCTGCATTTTCTTGTGTTGCGTAAATATCTGCATCGGCCCTGCCGAACCTCTCCCATATCTGGGCAAACACCCAGGGGTGAAGTCTCCGCTCCTGAGGAAGAGGGCCCCACCTGGATAGCAGTGCCGCACCCAAGTTGAGACAACCGGAAACATGCACCCAGTAGGCTGCATCAATAATACTCCCAGGGGAATGACCACTATCATAGAAGTCATTTTCCCCAGTAGGCTGCATCAATAATAGTCCAGACACAACCCTTTTGACACCCATGAACACTGGAACTTTGGGATCCAACTATTTTATTTTATGATATAGCCAGGCCAAGCAATTCCAAGGAAAAGTAATTCTTCATGATTAGGAAACTTTTGAGAATTATACAACTTCAGCACACAACATCCAAGGAGTGAGCACACTCAACCACTTTAGTTGGCACAATGTAAGACAGTCTCGTGTTCCAGTTGTTAATTTTAGTAGTGTGATTTGTTCCTGTTCACAATGAGGTGAAGAGCAGAATAATTGAAGGAATAAATCCGAGCCTCACTCTTATCACCTGTGGAAAGCGGGGCTTCCAATCAGGCGTGATTGTAGGGCCTTCAACCGGGCCTTCAACCGAGTGTGACTTCCCATAGTATGTTGTACCGAAGTTGACAGAAATGTTGGTGAAACATGGTGAAGCTCCAAAATTGCCTACCCTGGAAGCCTGTGTTTCAGACATAAGGAAGTGGATGGTGGCAAATGTTCTACTTTTATATTGGACAAAACGGAGATGCTAGTTCTAGGTCCCAGAAAACAAAGGGATCTGATCTGACAATTACTCTTGTTGCTTATACAGTCGTCTCAAATAAAACTGTGTTGGACCGTTACTCTGGACCCTGATCTCTCTTTTGACGAATGAATCAAGAATATTTCAAGGGCAACTTTTTTCCATCTTCGTAACATTGCAAAAGTCTGAATCTTTTTGTCAAAACATTATGTAGAAAAGCTAATCCATGCTTTTGTCACTTTTAGATTAGACTACTGCAATGGTTATAGCTAAATACAGCTGCTAGAATCTTGTCTAGAACCCAAAAAATGTATCATATTACTCCAGTGCTAGCTTCTCTGTACTGGCTTCCTGTTAAGGCTTGGGATGATTTCAAGGTTTACTGCTAAAGCAATACATGGACTTTCTCCTACTCTTATCTCTCCGATTCGGTCCTGCCGTACATACCTACACATATGCTACGGTCACAAGATGCAGGCCTCCTTATTGTCCCTAGAATTTTTAAGCAAACAGATGGAGGCAGGGCTTTCTCCTTTAGAGCAACATTTTTCTGGAATGGTCTGCCTATTCAATTTGAGAGATGCAGACTCTGTCTCGACCTTTAAGTCTTTACTGAAGACTCATCTCTTCAGTAGTGTCACACCCTGATATGTTTCACCTGTCCTCGTTATTGTCTCCACCCCCTCCAGGTGTAGCTTGTTTTCTCCAGTGTACTTATCCCTGTGTTTCCTGTCTCTCTGTGCCAGTTCATCTTGTATGTCCAAGCCTACCAGTGGTTTTTCCCATTTTCCTGCTTTGCCTTTTCTCCTTTTTCTAGTCCTCCTGGTTTTGACCCTTGCCTGTTCTGGACTCTGTACCTGCCTGCCTGACCATTCTGCCTGCCCTGACCTCGAGCCTGCCTGCCACTCTGTACCTCATGGACTCTGATCTGGTTATGACCTTTTGCCTGTCCACGACCATTCTCTTGCCAATTCCCTTTGGAATTATTAAACAACTTAAACTCCAACCATCTGCCTCCTGTGTCTGCATGTGGGTCTCGCCAAGTGTCATGATAAGTAGGTCCTATGATTGAGTGCAGTCTGGCCCAGGGGTGCGACAGTGAACGACAAGGCCCTGGAGTGACAAACTGCCCTTGCTTGTCTCTGCCTAGCCGGCTCTCCTCTCTCCACTGGGATTATCTGCCTCTGACCTTATTACGGAGGCTGAGTCATTCCGTGCCGTCCCTAGGATGGATGCGGCACGTGGTGCCAGGTTTTTTCGCTAAACTCGACTTGAGTGGGTTGAGTCATTGACATGATCTTCTTGTCCGCTTTAGCACCCCCTCGGTCTCGTGCGGTGGAGGAGATCTCCATGGTCTATACTCAGCTTTGTCTCAGGGCAGTAAATTGTTGGTCTGTTGATATCCATTTAATGGTGTGGGGGCTGTGCTTTGGCAAAGTGGGTGGGGTTATATCCAGCCTGGTTGGCCCTGTCTGGGGGTATTGTCGGACAGGGCCACGGTGTCGTCCGTTGTTTGTGCAGTTCAAGTCTGCAGACATTTGCTCATTTGCTCATCTTGTCAATTAAAGGTGACAAATCATGCATTCCGATTCTTGCATAGATTGTAATGGGCACATATGCTGTGTGTAAAATATTCCAGCTGTGTAGCCATGTTTGTTGACATACAATGCATTCTGTGGTTTCACGTAATCGTCTGTTTGACCAAAGATGTTATAACAAAATGAGGTGAGTAAGGGTTCACAAAGTTTTTGAGGACTTCCGGAAATGAATGGTGGGATGTGAACGATGGTAGACGACACATCCCTTTAACGTGCAAACTATAAACAGACCAAACTCATCTTGTCTTCTCTTATTATCTTTGGTTTCTGTGAGGAAAAAAAGCATGGCTGCGCGCTGAAACTAATCGTCGTTTACTTTCGATTTCTAGGAAGTGTTTTACCTAATTATTTCGGTCAATGGTGAGCTCACCCATGATGTGATTAATTATACATAGTAATTGCTATTAACTAATTCATATTGTAGTTTATGTCAGCCGAGAATTAGGAAATATGACCACTTGTGTTGCGTCAATCTTTCCTCAGTTAGCGCTAGGACAAATGTAGCCTACTTTTCCGGTTAGGGTGATTGTGTTATGCTGTAGCTACATCTGTGAATGTCTGAACATTGCATCCAAAAATAAATTGATCACATTCTGGACATAACTTTGTAAGGACTGTGTTTGTGTAAATAGTTTCAGAAAAAAGTGTGGCCAGCTCAATTGTTGATTGTTGTCATTCGAAACTGGCGTTCTAAACTGAGCGTTCTAAATGAGTGTTCTAATCACAAGGATGTGATCGTACTCTTTAGGGACCACTGTAGAACGATCACAGCCATGTGATGGTACGTGTGAAAGGGTTAATGGCCAGGTACCCTTATAATCTTTACCCGGCACAGCCAGAAGAGGACTATCCACCCCTCAGAGCGTAGTTACTCTCTAGGTTTTTTCCTAGGTTCCTGCCTGTTTTTCCTAGCCACCGTGCTTCTACATCTGCATTGCTTGCTGTTTGGCGTTTTAGGCTTTGTTTCTGTATAAGCACTTTGTGACATCTGCTGATGTAAAAATGGCTTTATAAATATATTTGATTGATTGATTGATTGACTGACTGAAAGGGAACCAGTAAATCACTATTGTTCTATTTAGGAGTTACACATATTGCCTTACAGTGGAACAGTGTTGCAGACTTGTAGGCGGAGGCGAGAGAGGTCTAATGTTGGGATATTGCTTCAGTAAATTGCTTCAGCTCTATAACATTTCAAACAGTCAGATTAAAGTTGCAGGTCTTGTACGTTTGCAGGCCAAACCAAATTGTTCCTTTTGTAATATGAGTCCTAGCACAGATAATGCTAAGTACTGTAACGCATACCCCATAAAACAAGAACAACAGCTGTTTAACTGAAGTGGTCTAAAGTTCAGAAAGGGACAAACAGGTTTCTGCCTGACTAGTGTACGCAAATCTCCAAAGCAAATAAACAATAAGCAGAATGCAGCAAGTATAACTCTATTCCTAACATGACCATCTGCTGTCTGCTATAGTGACTTCTGAACTCTGTGAGGTGGCACATTCTGTTGGTAGCCATCTAGGTGGCCCTCGCTGACCTAACCCTAACCCTGATCAATTAAACTTTCTCTCATCAAAGCCTCTCAGCTGTCCCAGGCTGCGGACATTTGTACCAAAGTTACCATTAGACCCCCACGGGGACGAACGACAGACTGATGGACAGACAACAAACAGGTTATTATTTTGGGTTCCTTGGTCCGTCAGACTGTCAGTCAAGTGAAAACATCAGGTGTGAGTGTCGGGGAATTCTGAAGGTGTCTGAGGAGCACCCTGTACCTGCTGTCTGTCCTCACCCTCCCATTCCCTACATGCCAGGGAGCAGCTGCTGACAGCCAGGACTGTGGCCTAACCTACGCTGCCTCCTCTATATGGGGGCCTCCTAGGGGTGTGCAGGGGTGGTGGTGTGGGTTCGAATGTGTGCGTGTGCGTGCGTGTGTGTGCGTGTGTGTGTGGTGTTGGTGGGTTACATTCCTCCAGCGGGAGGTGAGGGGCCTTGTGTCCCGTTTTACAATTATACTCCATGATAATCACTTTACTACCCTGACGTGGGCAGGGGCTCATGCTCAGGAGGTCTCTCTTTATATCTCTCTCACTCTTTCTCTCTCTCTCTCAATTCAATTCAATTTCAATTTAAGGGCTTTATTGGCATGGGAAACATATGTTTACATTGACAAAGCAAGTGAAGTAAATAATAAACAAAGTGAAATAAACTATTAAAATGTACATTAAACATTACACTCATAAAAGTTCCAAAAGAATAAAGACATTTGACATGTCATATTATGTGCAAATAGTTAAAGTACAAAAGGGAAAATAAATAAACATAAATATGGGTTGCATTTACAATTTACAACATTTACAACTTTAGGGGTGACAGGAAGCCTAGTGGTTAGAGTGTTGGACTTGTAATCAAAAGGTTGCAAGATCAAACCCCTGAGCAGACAAGGTACAAATCTGTTGTTCTGCCCCTGAACAAGGTAGTTAACCCACTGTTCTGAGGCCATCATTGAAAATAAGAATTTGTTCTTAACTGACTTGCCTAGTAAAAAAATGGGTGCTCATTTCTTGTGGCAACAGGTCACACATCTTGCTGCTGCGATGGCACACTGTGGTATTTAAACCAGTAGATATGGGAGTTTATCAAAATTGGGTTTGTTTTCTAATTCTTTGTGGATCTGTGTAATGTGAGGGAAATGTGTGTCTTCTCTTGAGAGCCAGGTCTGCCTACGGTGGCCTTCCTAAATAGCAAGGCTATGCTCACTGAGTCTGTACATAGTCAAAGCTTTCCTTATTAAGTTTGGGTCAGTCACAGTGGTCAGGTATTCTGCCACTGTGTACTCTCTGTTTATGGTCAAATAGCATTCTAGTTTGCTCTGCTTTTTTTGTTAATTCTTCCCAATGTGTCAAGTAATTATCTTTTTGTTTCACATGATCTGGTTGGGTCTAGTTGTGTTGCTGTGCTGGGGCTCTGTGGGGTCTGTTTGTGTTCGTGAACAGAGCCCCAGGACCAGCTTGCTTAGGGGACTCTTCTCCAGATTCATCTCTCTGTAGGCTTTTTTATTGGATGTTTGGGAATCACTTCTCTCTCCCTCTGGGGATCTGTTACCACCCTGTCCAGCAGACAGGGTGGGTACTTCAATGCAGCTTTGTGTTTCCCAGTAGACCAGTAGACCAGCACCTTCATGTCAAGGAAAATCAGATAAATCAACTGAGCCATAGTATTGAATCTATTTCAAATACCCAGAGAGACTGTACTGTATGTGAGTGAGAAAGCCATAGTATTGCATCGATATCAAACACCCAGAGAGACCGTACTGTACGTGAGTGAGAGAGAGAGAAATACAGAAAAAGAGAGTGAGAAGAGAGACAGTGGATATTGAGCCCATTTTCAACTCAATGGCTCTGTTTAAAACTGGAAGGAATATGTCATCGTTGGACTACTGACCAAGCCAGATCAAAGACCAACGTCGACTGCCAGCTGTACACTGCGGATGCATACAGCACATATGTAGCAAGTACACACCCGCATGCACACATACACACACACGCAAACACACACACACACACACACACACACACACACACACACACACACACACACACACACACACACACAAACGGGTAGGATTCCATGTTTCAGCTGGTGTCCAACTTTCACATGCAGCAAGTACGGACTCTCAGCCAGCCAGGTACAGAGCCACTGGAGGAGGGTGGTGGGGGGGTGCACTTCATATCTCATTTCTGGAGGACAAGTCAAGTAGTCAAGACACTACTTGAGTACAGAGATAACTGCCTGCCTGCTTTATCATGATTTGTGACAAAGTACAGGGGTAGACCTGCTATTACTGAACCTTACAGGTCTGTTTCAGATTTCCACAATAAAGGCTAACTAATTAATTTATGGACTATGGATAATTGCAAAGTCCCATAAATGCATTGTTTCTGTGGGCCTGTATAAACTTTGCTATAATGGAAAACTCTAGAAATTCCTCCCACTACTCAAGGCGCCCACAGTAATAGTGCTAACTGCTGAGATGCTTCTCCTCCCCACCAATAAGCTGCCAGCCTTTCCTTTCCACAGATCCTCCAGACCTCTTCACAGGCCCAATGACGAGTGAGATGTCTGACAGAAACAAACAAGTCTACACTCTCAACTCTGCCACCCACTTAATTGACACCTAACGTTGGCAAAATATGAACAATTTGGAAGTGGAGCTCAAAGAAAATGCTGGGAATTTAAACCACTTTTCACCAACAGCTCTGACGACTGAGTGAATGTATTTTCTTGGTGCAACTTTTCATACATGGAGCAGCATCAGTGAAGCTATTTGGCTTGACGACTAGACTAATCTAGGAAAGAATTACTAACTCACAAAAGAGTTAGAAAAATGAATGTTTAATGAATTCATACATGGGAGGAGACAAAGTATTATTCCACATATTTACATCTGGATCTTGTAATGTATGCCTGGCATTTGGAGTACAAACCAGCATTACATACTTTGAAACTCGCTCCGTCTACCTCCACATGTGACTGCCTCTCACCACAGGCCACTGCAGAGACAGGGCCAGCCAGAAGAACAGAGATCAGCACTACAGAAAATCCACAAAGAACCTTTCAATATGGGTCCCGACTGGGTCACTGTTTTTATTACCAAGAATACTTTTAGTTCCATTACTGAATTTACTATAAAATACAGCCAGTTCAGTTAACAGGGAAAGGCCAGTTCAGTTAACAGGGAAAGGCCAGTTTAATTAACAGGGAAAGGCCAGTTCAAGTAACAGGGAAAGGCCAGTTCAATTAACTGGGAAAGGCCAGTTCAAGTAACAGGGAAAGGCCAGTTCAATTAACAGGGAAAGGCCAGTTCAATTAATTTTACACAATTAACATTTTTGGGAGATTAGCTTTTTCATTGACAATACACTCCCTCATTTCTTGTTTTTGGTACAACAAACTTTCCATCCAAACAACTGAATCCAAAATAATACAAGCAGAATTTTCTAGTAAAACTTGGAAACACAAAAACATGGGTTTCTGGAAGTATACTATGTATGGGATGGAGTATACTATGGGATAGAGTATGCTATGTATGGGATGGAGAATACTATGGGATGTATATTATGGGATGGAGTATACTATGTATGGGATGGAGCAAACTATGTATGGGATGGATGGGATGGAGTATACTATGGGATGGAGTACACTATTGGATGGAGTATACTAAACTCAGCAAAAAAAGAAATGTCCTCTCACTGTCAACTGTGTTTATTCTCAGCAAACTTAACATGTGTAAATATTTGTATGAACATAACAAGATTCAACAAATGGTACATAAACTGAACAAGTTCCACAGACATGTGACTAACAGAAATTGAAAAATGTGTCCCTGAACAAAGGGGGGGGGGGGTCAAAATCACACACAGAACGAGCAGTATGGCTGGTGGCATTATGTCAGGATGAGCCTGCAATGACAACAAGGGTACCACAAGAGGGAGGAGCATGTCTTCCCTGTAACGCACAGCGTTGAGAATGCATGCAATGACAACAAGCTCAGTCCGATGATGCTGTGACACACCACCCCAGACCATGACGGACCCTCCACCTCCAAATCAATCCCGCTCCAGAGTACAGGCCTCAGTGCAACGCTCATTCCTTCGACAATAAACGCGAATCCGGCCATCACCCCTGGTGAGACAAAAACGCGAGTTGTCAGTGAAAAGGACTTTTTGCCAGTCCTGTCTGGTCCAGCGACGGTGGGTTTGTGCCCATAGGAAACAATGTTGTTGGTGATGTCTAGTGAGGACCTGTCTTACAACAGGCCTACAAGCCCTCAGTCCAGCCTCTCTCAGCCTATTGCGAACAGTCTGAGCACTGATGGAGGGATTGTGCGTTCCTGGTGTAACTCGGGCAGTTGTTCTTGCCATCCTGTACCTGTCCCGCAGGTGTGATGTTCGGATGTACCGATCCTGTGCAGGTGTTGTTACACGTGGTCTGCCACTGCGAGGACGATCAGCTGTCCGTCCTGTCTCCCTGTAGTGCTGTCTTAGGCGTCTCACAGTACGGACATTGCAATTTATTGCCCTGGCCACATCTGCAGTCCTCATGCCTCCATGCAGCATGCCTAAGGCACGTTCACGCAGATGAGCAGGGACCCTGGGCATCTTTCTTTTGGTGTTTTTCAGAGTAAGTAGAAAGGCCTCTTTAGTGTCCTAAGTTTTCATAACTGTGACCGTAATTGTCTACCGTCTGTATGCTGTTAGTGTCTTAATGACCGTTCCACAGGTGCATGTTTATTCATTGTTTATGGTTTATTGAACAAGCATGGGAAACACTGTTTAAACCCTTTACAATGAAGATCTGTGAAGTTATTTGGATTTTTACGAATTATCTTTGAAAGACAGGGTCCTGAAAAAGGGACATTTCTTTTTTTTGTATGGGATGCAGTATACTAAGTATTTGATGGGGTATACTATGTATGTGATGGAGTATACTATGTATTAGATGGAGTATACAATGTATGAGATGGAGTATACTAAGTATGGGATGGTGTATACTATACATGGGATGGAGTATAACATTGGATGGAGTATTATATTTATGGGACAGAGTATATCAGTGGTTCCCAAACTTTTTATATTCTCATACCCCTTCAAACATTCAACCTCCAGCTGCGTACCCCCTCTAGCACCAGGGTCAGCGAACTCTCAAATGTTGTTTTTTGCCATCATTGTAAGCTTACCACACACACACACACTATACGATACGTATTGAATTAACAGTGTCTTGACAAGTAGAATAAATGAACAATGGCTTGACAAGTTTCAGGAATTAACAATGTCTGAACAAGTAGCATGGATGAACAGTGTCTTGACAAGTAGAATTAATTAACAGTGTCTTGACAAGTATAATGAATTAACAGTGTCTTGACAAGTGGTCTGAATTAACATTGTCTTGACAAGTAGAATGAGTTAACAATGTCTTGACAAGTATAATTAATTGACTGTGTCTTGACAAGTAGAATTAATTAACAGTGGCTTGACAAGTAGAATTAATTAACAGTGGCTTGACAAGTAGAATTAATTAACAGTGGCTTGACAAGTAGAATTAATTAACAGTGGCTTGACAAGTAGAATTAATTAACAGTGGCTTGACAAGTGGTGTGAATTAACAGTGTATTGACAAGTAGCATGAATTAACAGTGTCTTGACAAGTATAATGAATTAACAGTGTCTTGACAAGTAGTATGAATTAACAGTGTCTTGACAAGTAGCATGAATTAACAGTGTCTTGACAAGTAGGAGGAATTAACAGTGTCTTAACAAGTAGAATTAATTAACAGTGTCTTGACAAGTAGAATTAATTAACAGTGGCTTGACAAGTGGTGTGAATTAACAGTGTATTGACAAGTAGCATGAATTAACAGTGTCTTGACAAGTATAATGAATTAACAGTGTCTTGACAAGTAGTATGAATTAACAGTGTCTTGACAAGTAGCATGAATTAACAGTGTCTTGACAAGTAGCATGAATTAACAGTGTCTTGACAAGTAGGAGGAATTAACAGTGTCTTAACAAGTAGAATAAATTAACAATGGCTTGACAAGTTTCAGGAATTAACTATGTCTGAACAAGTAGCATGGATGAACAGTGGCTTGACAAGTAGAATAAATTAACAATGGCTTGACAAGTGGTGTGAATTAACAGTGTCTTGACAAGTATAATTCATTTACTGTGTCTTGATAAGTATCATGAATTAACAATGTCTTGACAAGTATAATGAATTATTGATAAACAGATCACTGACCATTTCGAATCCCACCGTACCTTCTCCGCTGTGCAATCCGGTTTCCGAGCTGGTCAAGGGTGCACCTCAGCCATGCTCAAGGTACTAAACGATATCATAACCGCCATCAATAAAAGACAGTACTGTACAGCCGTCTTCATCGACCTGGCCAAGGCTTTCGACTCTGTCAATCACTGTATTCTTATCGGCAGACTCAATAGCCTTGGTTTCTCAAATGACTGCCTCGCATGGTTCACCAACTACTTTTCTGACAGAGTTCAGTGTGTCAAATCGGAGGGCCTGCTGTCCGGACCTCTGGCAGTCTCTATGTGGGTACCACAGGGTTCAATTCTCGGGCCGAGTCTTTTCTCTGTATACATCTATGATGTCGCTCTTGCTGCGGGTGATTCCCTGATCCACCTTTACGCAGACGACACCATTCTGTATACTTCTGGCCCTTCTTTGGACACTGTGCTAACTAACCTCCAAACAAGCTTCAATGCCATACAGCACTCCTTCCGTGGCCTCCAACTGCTCCTAAACGCTAGTAAAACCAAATGCATGCTTTCAACCGTTCGTTGCCCGCACCTGCCTGCCCGACTAGCATCACTACCATGGACGGTTCTGACTTAGAATATGTGGACAACTACAAATATCTAGGTGTCTGGCTAGACAGTATACTCTCCTTCCAGACTCATATTAAACATCTCCAATCCAAAATCAAATCTAGAATCGGCTTTCTATTTCGCAACAAAGGCTCCTTCACTCACGCCGCCAAACTTACCCTAGTAAAACTGACTATCCTACCGATCCTCGACTTCGGCGATGTCATCTACAAAATAGCTTCCAATACTCTACTCAGCAAACTGGATGCAGTCTATCACAGTGCCATCTGAAGCTGGAGACTTATATCTCCCTCACTAACTTTAAACACCAGTTATCTGAGCAGCTAACCGATCGCTGCAGCTGTACATAGTCCATCTGTAAATTGCCCACCCAATCTAACTACCTCATCCCCATACTGTTTTTATGTACTTTTCTGCTCTTTTGCACACCAGTATCTCTACTTGCACATCATCATCTGCTAAATTGTAATTTACCTCGCTACTATAGCCTATTTATTGCCTACCTCCCCACACCATTTGCACACACTGTATATAGACTTTCTTTTTTTTCTCTATTGTGATATTGACTGTACGCCTGTTTATTCCATGTGTAACTCTGTGTTGTTGTTTGTGTCGCACTGCTTTGCTTTATCTTGGCCAGGTCGCAGTTGTAAATGAGAACTTGTTCTCAACTAGCCTACCTGGTTAAATAAATAAAATAAAAAACATTAACAGTATGTTGACAATTAGCATGAATTAACAGTGTCTTGAAAAGTATAATAAATTAACAATGGCTTGACAAGTTTCAGGAATTAACGATGTCTGAACAAGTAGCATGGATGAACAGTGTCTTGACAAGTAGATTGAATTAACAGTGACCTGACAAGTGGTGTGAATTAACAGTGTATTGACAAGTATAATGAATTAACAGTGTCTTGACAAGTATAATTAATTAACAGTGTCTTGACAAGTATAATGAATTAACAGTGTCTTGACAAGTATAATGAATTAACAGTGTCTTGACAAGTATAATTAATTAACAGTGTCTTGACAAGTATAATGAATTAACAGTGTCTTGACAAGTATAATTAATTAACAGTGTCTTGACAAGTATAATTAATTAACAGTGTCTTGACAAGTAGAAGGAATTAACAATGTCTGAACAAGTAGCATGGATGAAGTGTCTTGACAAGTAGTATTAATTAACAGTGTCGTGACAAATAGTATTAATTAAGTGTCTTGACAAATGGTGTGAATTAACAGTGTCTTGACAAGTTGAATGAATTAACTTTCACAGTGTCTTGACAAATGGTGTGAATTAACAGTGTCTTGACAAGTAGAATGAATGAACAATGTCTTGACAAGTAGCATGAATTAACAGTTTCTTGACAAGTAGAAGGAACTAACAGTGTCTTGACAAGTAGTATGAATTAACAGTGTCTTGACAAGTAGAAGGAACTAACAGTGTCTTGACAAGTATAATGAATTAGCAGTGTCTTGACAAGTAGAATGAACTAACAATGTCTGACAAGTATAATGAATTAGCAGTGTCTTGACAAGTAGAATGAACTAACAATGTCTGACAAGTATAATGAATTAGCAGTGTCTTGACAAGTGGTGTGAATTAACAGTGTCTTGACAAGTAGAATGAATGAACAATGTCTGACAAGTATAATGAATTAGCAGTGTCTTGACAAGTAGAATGAACTAACAATGTCTGACAAGTATAATGAATTAGCAGTGTCTTGACAAGTGGTGTGAATTAACAGTGTCTTGACAAGTGGAATGAATTAACAGTGTCTTGACAAGTAGAATGAATTAATAGTGCTGGACCGTTCTCTTGTTTGTTTTCTTATTTCTTAGCCATTTGCACACATCCATCAACTTTGTGCGTGTTGTATAATCTGTGGAAATGTTTTTTTGCCATTCCATGCAGCAGTTCAAAACACAAAAAAAGAGAAGGAAAACATTTCCAGAGCTTTTTGGTACTTCCTATCAAAAGTGTCCACACACAAAAACCATTAATAAAGCGTCTCTCTCTCAGACTCCCTGGAACAGAGTTGACAGGAGTGTTCCTCCACACACAGATCTACTCCCTCAGGTTGACTAGTCAGTCACGTTGTTGTAGCTCTTCTTTATTTCTTCTGCTCCAGCCATTTCAAAATAAGGGCCCATTCCCCATTTTAATGGAAGGCATTAAGCGTAACTGGCCCTGAGGCTGAGTTTTTTTTGTTTCTCCTTGGAGCCCATGGACCCAATTCCATGCCATAGCATCTTGGAACCTCCTCGGAAAAGATGGAACCTTCATGTATATACACTCCCACAATGAATGAATGGGTAAACAGAAGGGGGTGAAAGAGTGATGGCCAAAAGATAGAGTATTCACTCTCAGAGAGGCACAAAGAGGGATGTGTCTGTGTGTGGGGAGAGGGTACGAGTGCTAGTGTATGAGAGGGGGCCGAGGCTGGAAGGGGAGTTTGGGGGAGTTAGAGGGAAGGGCCCGGGTGAGAGCAGAAGTTTCTCCAGGCTTTTAAAGTGAGCTGCTTGGTGTTAACTCAATCAAAATGTGAATTATAACTCTGGAGACACTCAGGTAACCCTTCATTATAAACCTAATCCTTCTTACAACCCTAATCCTTCTTACTAACAGAGCTGCAGTGTCGGCAATGCCCCGTTACACACAGACACGGTGAGAGGGGAGAGACATTATCCCCCGGAGAGAGAACACACACACACACACATGAACGTGAAGCTACCAATAAAAATCTATCACAAATCCAGAGAAAAGTGAGATAAAATACGGTAACTCTCAAAGAAGAGAGGGGATTGAGGGGGAGTGAGTGTCTGTGTGTATTTATGTGTATCTAGAGTTCGTTCAGAATATTTATTTCAGGTCAGACATTGACCCTACTCCATTAGCATTTTAATAAAGTGTTACTCACTTTGGAAGTAGTACTTTGCTTGTTACTTACATCTGGGCCTTTTCCATGTAATCCTTGAAATTGAAAATGTTTACTTTTAGCTCCCAATTCAACTGTTGGTGATTATGAATAGGCCTATGAAAAACAGTTGTTCTATTGTATTTTTTTGAAATATTTTTTTTATCTATTTGATATTAAATCCTTTACAAGACAGCAATTATGTAAAACATTTTACATTGAATGTATTTACTTTATTTCATATGGAAAGTGTCCTAATTTATGTTAAAAGAGGCATATATTTCTTTACATTTTGTAAGGTGACATTATAGCAGAGCTCTGCCATTAAGCTTAAACAGTAGATAAGTTTAACGAAATTCACCAAGATAAGTTTTGATGAATTAATAAAATATTTACTTATTGCTTAGGTTGGCTACTTAGGAATATAAACTTTGGCGGCAGGGTAGCCTAGTGGTTAGAGCGTTGAACTAGTAACTGAAAGGCTGCAAGATAAAAATCTGTCGTTCTGCCCCTGAACACTGTTCCTAGGCCATCATTGAAAATAGAATTTGTTCTTAACTGACTTGCCTAGTTAACTTAATTAAGGTTAAAAAAAGCTATTGTTACAAATGAACATGTAAACAATTTATAATTGAGTAGGACAACCATCTCCTTAGTCTATAGGTCATAATTATGCAGTGTTCATTTTAGGCTACAGAAAATATTGAATGAATCCGTAGTGAATTATAAGATATATTTTGGTGTGATTAGAGCTTTCCCACAACTTTGACACTGGTTGAACAGTTGAATAAAGTAGCACTATAGAGCACCAAGTTGTCCACGATTTACAAGTAAATATCTTGTTTACATATACACATATATATATATATATATATCAATCAAAAGAGGATCATATATTGTAATTAAAGGCCAATCAAAGAGAAAATGCAACAAAGTAATAGCAAAGAGGCGTGCTATAAAACCTGGTTCATTTGAATTATTCCAATGGTGCACAAGTGTGCCAGTGAGAGGCACTGGCGGTGCGTTTAACAGCACATCTTTGAAAACTTTTCGGCAAACACTATTTAACTCAGCAGTTAGTTTGGGAAAAGCATTAGGCATAGGCTACACATAATCGTATAATAGTACTACTAATACTACTACTACTACTCATAATAATTATACATATTATTATTTCACCTATATTTACTGTATATTTGTTTTTACATTTACCTGTACCACTCCAGTCCGTTCTCGTAGTTACGGTCGAAGAAGTGCGGCTCGGCTCCCACGGCTCTGAGGTCTGGGTGTACACGGAGGAACTCGAGTAGCGCGCGCGTCCCTCCTTTCTTCACCCCGATGATAAGCGCCTGGGGCAGCTCCTTTCTCCCCTCTCCAAGCGGACTGAGTTTACCGGTACTTCCCGTCTTCACCGTAAACCGATGTGACAATCTCTTCGAGGAAACGGTGTCATCCAAAGAAAGCAGTATATCACGCGACAGTTCCCGGTTCTCGCTAACCCTGTCCACCTGAGGTCCCGGTTCGTACAAAACCTGTCCCGTATCAATATCGTCGAACCGGGATTCCTCAGAGATGCGTTTAGTGTCGTCAGTGCTCTCGTAGCTCAAGCGCGCCTTGGACTCCGTGGTCCATTTCTTTAACAGTCTTTTCCTCCTCAGCGACTTCAAGTCTTGTAGTTCCGTTGCGAAGATGCCCACGACTTGGCTGGATGCTTTCACCGGCGTGGGCATGCTGCTACAGCGGTCCATGAGGCAGTGGAGGAGGTACAGGGAGGTGAGGAGAGAACACAGCATGACCACGAATTTCTTGAAAATGCTTCGGGACAGGGGGTCCGAATAGACTGTCTTAAAAGCCATAACGGTCCTTGGGTCGCCGGTTCAGGAGCCACAGCCATGCTAAGCAGACATTCTTGGGTATTGCCATTAAGAAATAGAGAGGACAGCTCCTAGGCTACCGGAGCTCCTCGCATGCGGCTCACGCCAAAATAACCCTCACATGTGTCCCAGAGCTCGAGCTCTTATTGTCCTTATAATAAATAATATTGTAAGTCTATGTCAACGTAAAAACAAATATATCGAATATGCAGTGCAATTCTGAATGTCAAATTCTGTTGTTTATATAGGCTGGCAATCATAAAACTAATCCTTTATTGACAAAACAGCATTATAAGTAGCCTAGCCACGACTAAAAGATGACATGTAGGCTATGTTTGTTTATTGTTTAAATTAAATGACCATGCATAATGACTGGTCAAAAAGATGAGGCAATGGTAACTTAAGCACCTCTGTCGACTCCACATATGTTGCGGTTGTTGTATCAAACTTCTGCAAAACATCAGAGAGGAAGAATGTAATGTCTTCATCCATTTAGTCTGCGTAAACGGTTAGCAAAGGTAGCCTATGTGATGTCAGGAACCAATAAAATCGCAATAGGGAGTGTACAATTTCCCAAACTGCCTGCCTGTTGATGGGCTTTCACACACACGTGCGTGGCACGCACGCACACACACAGTTTTGTTTTGCTATGCTTGTGGGGACCAAATAGTTGATTCCCATCCAAAATCATATTTTCTCCAACCCTTAATCCTAAATCTAACCCTAACCTTAACCCTAAACCTAACATTAACCCCAAATCCCTAACCCTAAAATTATACCTAACCCTAACTCGTAACCCTATACCTAACCTGAACCACAACCTTAATGCTAATCCTAACCCTAATTGTAACCCTAAACCTAACCCCTAAGCCTAAAATAGCATTTTCCCTCGTGGGACCGACAAAATGTCCCCACTTGTTCGAATGTTGCATGCTTCACTATCCTTGTGAGGACTTCTAGTACCCACAAGGATAGTTCAACAAAAACACAAACACACACACACAATTTTATTAAGTAATTGCTAACATTTTCCTTATAGTATAATTAAATGACTTTGGTTTTCCATTGTTCTGGAGCTAAAATGTTTTTTTTTTCACTGAGTCAACCTGAGAACGATTGGGACTGTCTCTCCATCACTCTCTTTAGACTTTCCATTTCCCAACAGTCACATGTAAACTCAACCCTCTCTCTGCGTCAGACCACCTAAGAAGATGGCCTCCATTGTAAACTTTCTGTCTCTCTGTTTTATAATACAGAGCAGAACAGCAGAAAGTAAAATAATGATAACAGGCACATTATTACTATACAAGTGAACAAGAACCAAATGTTTCCCATCGGCTGTCAGCCATTTGTGTATTAGCATGAGAATGCCTGGGCAGTGCTTCAATGCTGCACAGCTCACTGGTCGAGAAAGAGGACAGAGACCACAGAGACCATTATCACGGGGATGTATTACTAATGCCAGATGTCCCCACAATACAGGGGGTACCCCCTGCATTTTTTACCTCCCTAATAGAGGAGAGGCGATAGGAGGGTCCTTCCCGGCCACCCCTGCCGCCCTGCGGATGCCCGTGGGTCAAATCACATCGTTACCATCAGGATGGAGGAATGCAATGAGAGAGAAAGATAATCAAATCAAATGTTATTTGTCACATGCGCCGTGAAATGCTTACTTACAACACCATAACCAACAATGCAGAGTTTTAAAAGGTTAGTAAGAAAAATTTGCAAACTGTGAGTATAACAGAACTCATTTAGCAGGCGAAAACCTGAGAAAAATCTATCCGGAAATCAGTTTCTGGTGACCTATTGCTCTGTTTGACACACTCCCTATTGAATCCATTTGTAACCAGGACTGAGACTGCAGTACCTATGGCTTCCAGTAGATGTCAACAGTCTATATACAAATACTCAGAGAGATTGGAGTAAACAGAACGAATAGGTACAGGAAATGGTCAAGGTAGCTCAGATGTCAACAAGTTTTCTCAGGCGCGAGTCTGGCTGCGCGCCCCACTTTATTTTACTTATATAAGGTATAGGTCACCATCCGAGTGAAATATTATCGCTCATATTCATAAAAGGATAGCTAAGGATGCATTTTAACTGGTATTTGGTTTGTTTAGGAAAAGTTTATAGGTATATTTGAACGCGTTCTCTTCACGTTTCAATGGGCGATTCGACGTTGGATTTTCTGAACATAACGCGCCAAACAAACAGATATTTATGGATATAATAAATGACGTTTTCTAACAAAAGAACCATTGGATGTCTTCGTTGGACACTTGGGAAGCCCTCAGCAGAAGTTCTTCGAAAGGTAAGGGATTTGTTTTCGCTGTGAAATGGGTTTTGTGTGAACCGCGCTGGTTTATGAATTTATGCTAATGCAGAAATATTAGAGGTGCTATCCTCAAACAATCAAATGTTGTGCTTTCGCCGTAAAGCCTTTTTGAAATCTGACAATGCTGTGATATTGCCAAGAAGCAGAGCTTCTGATGACTATGAAACACTTGTATATTGATGGATGTTTAATAATTCAACTTTTGGATTTTGAATTTGCCGCCTTACATTTCACCGGGTAGTGTCGGGAGTGGCGCCCCACTGCTCCCTAAGTAGTTAAAAGTTGTGAGCTTACACCGCGAGACTTAGAGGTACCCAGCATCACGGCTTCATTGCTCTAGACCACCACAAGGGGGAGTTAGAGCACTCATTATGCATTTGGGTCCCAAGGTTTTTACATGACCAATCATATTGAGTGGTTCCAATGACAAATTTGACGCGAGCCACCCGTCCCTGCTGACTTTCTTTGGCAAAGATGGCTGACAAAACATTACAGGGGAAGCAAATGTACTGTAAGTAGTTATAACATCATAATGAGTCAATCAAAACATGTACAATTGATAGGAATATGTTAGTTAATGAAGAGAGACGATTGTGCATATTTTCTCGTCATGAAGTTAATTTACGAAAATTGCTTTTTATCAATTTTTTTCAGTCATATCCAATACCAGGTGTATCAAACTCCATTATTTGAATGATGCTGTGTCTGCATGTATGTATTACAATTGTACACTTCAACAGTGTTTACCACTCCTGCTCCTGGGACATCAATGATTACACATTGTAACTATGCAATAGACTAGAAACATGATTTAGCTAAAGGCTGATTTGTAGTTCATATATATACAGAATAAAAAACAGTACATCCTGCCAGCACGCCCACAAGCGTGCTGAATGACGCGTGAAAGAGAGCGAGCAACGAGATGGGGGTAACAATCCAGGCTATTTGCTCTGAGACCGGCATAACAATGTAATGAAACAAGCAGGGAGCAGGTTTCAAACCCTCAACGTTCTAGCCCAAAGTCCAGCACGCTATCGACTGTGCCCAAATGTATTAATTGGGGTTGGGGCCGATTGTGGCTAAAACAGTTTATCAATTGGAATCTTTAACATGTGGAAAGGGGGAAAAGTATTATTATTAGTTTTTCACAAGCGTAGCAGAATGGGCTATTAGCTGAACAATAGACTATTCATCCTTTACTAAAGAATTGTCTAATAGCCAAGCTAGGTGTGACCCCCCCCCCCCAACTTGAGCTACGTGTGAACCCATCCCCACCCCCAACTTGGCAACAAATCATTAGTATCTATCTTTCCACATCAACCTCCCTACGTATCTACCTACACACGGTTAATGATCAGAAAAAAAAAACTGGAATTAAAATGTATTTTTGGGGGGTTTGTATCATTTGATTTACACAACATGCCTACCACTTTGAAGATGCAAAATATTTTTTCTTGTGAAACAAACAAGAAATAAACTGAAAACTTGAGCGTGCATAACTATTCACCCCCCCAAAGTCAATAATTTGTAGAGCCACCTTTTGCAGCAATTACAGCTGCAAGTCTCTTTGGGTATGTCTCTATAAGCTTGGTACATCTAGCCATTGGGATTTCCCCCCATTCTTCAAGGCAAAACTACTCCAGCTCCTTTAAGTTGGATGGGTTCCGCTGGTGTACAGCAATCTTTAAGTCATACCACAGATTCTCAATTGGATTGAGGTCTGGGATTTGACTAGGCCATTCCAAGACATTTACATGTTTCCCCTTAAACCACTCGAGTGTTGCTTTAGCAGTATGCTAAGGGTCATTGTCCTGCTGGAAGGTGAACCTCCGTCCCAGTCTCAAATCCCTGGAAGACTTTAACAGGTTTCCCCTCAAGAATTTCCATGTATTTAGCGCCATCCATCATTCCTTCAATTCTGACCAGGTTCCCAGTCCCTGCCGATTAAAAACATCCCCACAGCATAATTCTGCCACCACCATGCCTGTGGGGATGGTGTTTTCGGGGTGAAGAAAGGTGATGGGTTTGCGCCAGACATAGCGTTTTTCTTGATGGCCAAAAAGCTACATTTTAGTCTCATCTGACCCGAGTACCTTCTTCCATATGTTTGTGGAGTCTCCCACATGCCTTTTGGAGAACACCAAAGTGTTTGCTTATTTTGTTCTTTAAGCAATGGCTTTTTTCTGGCCACTCTTCTGTAAAGCCCAGCTCTGTGGAGTGTATGGCTTAAAGTGATCCTATGGACAATTCTATGGACAACCTCCGCTGAGGAGCTTTTCAGCTCTTTCAGGGTTACCTTTGGTCTCCGTGTTGCCTCTCTGATTAATGACCTCCTTGCCTGGTCTGTGAGTTTTGGTGGGCGGCCCTCTCTTGGCCGGTTTGTTGTGGTGTTATGTTCTTAAATTTTTTGGTGCTCTGTGGGATGTTCAAAGTTTCGGATATATTTTAATAACCCAACCCTGAGCTGTACTTCTCCACAACTTTGTCCATGGACCTGTTTGGAGAGCTCCTTGGTCTTCATGGTGCCACTTGCTTGGTGGTGCCCCTTGCTTAGCGGTGTTGCAGATTCTGGGGCCTTTCAGAACAGGTGTGTATATATACTGAGATCATGTGACAGATCATGTGACACTTAGATTGAACACAGGTGGACTTTAACTAATTAAGTGACTTCTGATTGGTTGGTTGCAGCAGATCTTATTTAGGGGCTTCATAGAAAGGGGTGAATACATATGCACGCACCACTTTTCAGTTACATTTTTATTTTTATTTTTTGAAACAAGTTATTTTTTTCATTTCACTTCACCAATTTGGGCTATTTTGTGTATGTCCATTACATGACATCCAAATAAAAATAAATTTAAATGCAACAAAATAGGAAAAAATGCCAAGGGGGATAAATACTTTGCAAGGCACTGTGTGTGTATATATAGTGCATTGCAAAAGTTCATTAATTGTTTTTGGTTCATTGAACAAGCATGGGAAACAGTGTTTAAACCCTTTACAATGAAGATCTGTGAAGTTATGTAGATTTTTACTAATTATCTTTGAAAGACAGGGTCCTGGCGTTTCATTTTTTGCTGAGTTTATATGTATAGGAAAAACGCCAAGGGGGATACATTCTTTTGCAAGGCACTGTGTGTGTATATATATATATATATATATATTTAGAGTTGCTGCGTCCTTGGGCAGGAGTACAGTCAAGAATTAGACGCAAAGATTTTGTAGTGATTCAGCAGAACTATCCATCCAGCATCTTTTCTATATTATTAGAGACTTAGCCTGTGTGATCCGGGGTTTGTCTGTGTAACCCAGCCGTAACATAGTCATTTGGAGAATGTAAAATGTTTGTTCAAGGAGTGCAAGGATACACATTTTCTTCCAAACCAAAAAACAGCATTTAGAGTGTAATTATACACCCAGACTTTGGTGCTTAAGCAAAATGTGAAAACAGTCTAGAAGGCATGTAAGAATGAAATCCCACTTTCATCTTCGCCATTTATCCAAATTACTGTACTATGGTTACATTGACGGAGCCTTGTTGGAATCTTGGATGCAAAGTTGGGGTTTAAGTTTAAAGGGAGAGCAAAACACTGCCTCTGAATGGCATACATACACAATGTCTCAATTGTCTCAAATCTTAAACATCCTTCTTTAACTTCTTAGGGAGCGGTGGGGCGCTAGCGCCACTCCCGACACTACCAGGTGAAATGCAAGGCGCCAAATTCAAAATCCAAAAGTTGAATTATTAAACATGCATCAATATACAAGTGTTTCATAGTCATCAAAAGCTCTGCTTCTTGGCAATATCACAGCGTTGTCAGATTTCAAAAAGGCTTTACGGCGAAAGCACCACATTTGATTGTTCGAGGGTAGCACCTAAGATATTTTTCCCATTACCATGAATTCATAAGCCATCACGGTTCACACATAACACATTTCACAGCGAAAACAAATCAATTACCTTTTGAAGAACTTCTGCTGAGGGCTTCCCAAGTGGCCAACGAAGACAATCCATGGTTCTTTTGTTAGAAAAAGTAATGTATTATATCCATAAATCGTTTTGTTGGCGCGTTATAATGAGAAAATAGAGTGTCGCCTCCTCCATTGAAACGTGAAGAGAACTCGTTCAACTTATACCTATAAACTTGTCCAAGAACAATCAAACATAATTGTAAATGTATCCTTAGGAACACTTTTATGTATAAATAGTATAATATTTCAACCGGAATATAAACTGGGCGATAAGAAAGGAAAAAAACCAAAGAACGTGCCAGCCGGGAGCGCGCATTTACTTGTATTGACATCTGCGTGGACACTTCCTTATTCGTCTTCTTCTCTGCTCTAAAAGCATCTAAAATGAATCAGATCACTTTCTCGAGACTGTTGACATCCAGAGGAAGCGATAGGTACTGCATTCATATGCCCTTATATGGGCATTTTCATAAGGGAGGGGTTCTAAATGAGGCAATCTGTCAAAACCACTTTTTCCAGGACAGAAATTCCTCGGGTTTTCGCCTGCCATATCCGTTCTGTTATACTCACAGACGAAATGTTAACACTTTTAGAAAATTCAGAGTGTTTCCTATCCAATGGTACTAAATATGTGCATATCCTATTTTTTGCGCCTGAATGGGAGGCATTTTACTTTGGGCACGCCAGGCCCTCCAAAACGGTCACCTCGTGCGCTGCTCCCAAAGAAGTTAACCTGTCTCCTCCCCTTCATCTACACTGATTGAAGTGGATTAAACAAGTTACATCAATAAGGGATCATAGCTTTCAGTCTATGTCATGGAAAAAGCGGGTGTTCTTAATGTTTTGTATAATTGTGTATAATGTCAGTGAACAGGGTGCCATTTGGGATGCAGACTGTGCGTCTCAGGCCTGCACATCATTGTCAGCTTTATGAGATTTGGGACCTGTCAGTCACAAGAGACATCTTTACTGCCACATACTGCTGGAGGCTTCTGGAAATTCAAGGCTGTAAAACAGAAATACTAATTTCATCAGAAATGTGGACAACAACACAACTCCTTGGTGGGATTTGGATGTGGTCAGAAGTTTCCTAGTTATATGGACATACCTACCACAATCATCATTGTGGTCCATTATAGTGGTGGTCCATTATAGTGCAGCTGGTTAGCGCTGGTGGTCCATTATAGTGCAGCTGGATAGCGCTGGTGGTCCATTATAGTGCAGCTGAACAGAGCTGGTGGTCCATTATAGTGCAGCTGGACAGAGCTGGTGGTCCATTGTAGTGCAGCTGGATAGTGCTGGTGGTCCATTATAGTGCAGCTGGACAGAGCTGGTGGTCCATTATAGTGCAGCTGGACAGAGCTGGTGGTCCATTATAGTGCAGCTGGACAGAGCTGGTGGTCCATTATAGTGCAGCTGGATAGCACTGGTGGTCCATTAAAGTGCAGCTGGACAGAGCTGGTGGTCCATTATAGTGCAGCTGGACAGCGCTGGTGGTTCATTATAGTGCAGCTGGAGGGGCTGGTTGTTCATTATAGTGCAGCTGGACAGCGCTGGTAGTCCATTCTAGGATTTTTGTTGTATTTCAATTTTAAAGGGCTAGGGACTGACTGAAAACTAGCATATTTTCATGCTGTTTTTCTCATATGTAATGAATTAAGCCAAATAGGATCAATTTTTCACAGTAATTTGTTGAATCAGTGGTTTTTCTTCCTGAATGAAATGATTGCATAGCGTCATTGTGACTCAGGAGTAGGGTTGAATATCCCTGGGTGGTCTGGTCGGTTACGTACAGCTACAGTATTAATTCTGGTTGAACATGATTTGTGTGAGGAAATTGATGAAATATCATGCAACATGTATGAAATTGAATTAGTTTTATGTTATGGATGTGGATGTGGAGATGAGGGTTTAAGCCAGCTGTCTTTCGCTAACATAACTAGTGCTGAGCGATTAGGGCTTTTTGAGGTCGGTTCGGTTTCAGTTCAATTATTAACAAATATTCAAAAAAAAATTCGATTTCGTTTTAGATTTATTTATATTACAATAAATGCATTATGCATTACGTGGATTGAATGCTGTAACAACACAGAATAAAACAATGAATACAATTCCCATGATGGTAGTGACTGCCCATCACTCCTTATCCCTTATCAACCATAATTTATTCACATGATTTTACATTAAACATTTCAGTTGTTATGTATATTACATTTGTTTTATTTGATGACTTTATTATTTAATTCCAAGTCATCATCTCATCTCTATAGAGCTGCTGCCTACTGTATGCTGTCTGACAAAATCCTTATTTTAGTAGTTCTTCAAAGTAAATAATACATACTTTTATGACTGCTGAATACCAACTATCAATCACTTAGATCATGTATTTTCAGGTAGAAGCAATTGCTCTCTAAAAATGGAAGGAGTAGGGAGGAGCCAAGATAAGGTGGGACCACTCTAGCCAATGAGAGGGCAGATATATACGTGTGAACAACCTGGCACAACTACGAAATAAAGTGTTTTTTTCTGAAAAGATGTCACTTGTCCTACTTATCAGTACACTTGTAACAACCTAAGCAATATGAAAATTATATTTGATCGAATAAGTTACACAGCAAATAAGCCATTCCATTTTTTGTTAACTAAATTCAACACTCTCATTGACCTCCATAAAAAAACTCCTCGCTTAGTTAGCGAAAATAAATTAAAAAAACGCCACCTGTTGGAGAAGACTACGTTTGGGTCCAGTTATCCCTCTCGCTTCGCCTCTTCCTCTCTGCCCACACTAATCTAATGTAGCAGATGTAAAAGAAACACACAGGCTGGGCAAGTAGGCACGCAATGGATTATGGTCATTGTAGTTAATGACAAGGTGTTCTGCACTTAACTATGTAGAATATTGTCCTGTTGGAAACTACAACTCCCGACTACATCTCTTCTAAAAAATACATGAATGGAATTCAAATAATTGATCCAACGTTGTGTAAAAAACAAAAAATTACAACATTTCTGTTAATCGTTCAGCACTAAACAGAACAGAAGTCTAACTAACCCACCATGGATGACATCATATTATTGAGCCCCATTACAATAACAGTCAAGAATTTGCTTGAGCAGTATATATTTTTATAAACATGATCTTTCCTTAGTTGGACATGGTCTCTTACCTATTTCCTTTACATGAGCTCCTATGAGTGTATTTCAAAAGAAGCCTGAGGTGTTCAGGTGAAGTATAGCTTTCACTGGTAGGCCTGGACTGAGGTGCTAGAACAGTCACCTTTCTGTTGATGATGGACACCTGAGAGTCCAGACAAGCTCCAAGACAAACACACTTCTCAGTCTGTGTGATTATTTTGCCACAGTAACAATAATTCTCTGTGAAAGCAAAGACAGCGGAGACTGGGGAGAGGGGCCGGCTGCTGTCAAGCTGAAGGATCTGAAGGTGTCAGGCATGATACAGTATATGGGAGACCAGGATCTGGTGCTGCTGTGTTTGCAGATTCACCCAACAACCCCTATCCTCCCCCATTCTCCCCCATAATGAACTCCCTCAAGGGTATATGGGCATGAGAGGTGTTGGAGATAGAGAGAGATGGGGCTATATTGCTGGACATGGCGGATTTTGCCCTTACCTCTGGTGAGAGGTCCAATCTTAATAAAATTACAAACAAAAAATGATGGTTTAATTGAGAAGTAGGCATTGATCTGAAGCCAATAAAGAAAGGAAATTCACATGAGCACCACAATGCCTACTCCACCCGTGCTCTACCAAGGTTTTCCTGCACACTGCTTTGACCTACCACAATATGTTGGTCTATAGTACTTTAAACAATTTGTATGCAGCTTGCTTAGGATTCAAACCTTCTCAAACAGCCTAATTCATACTCTTAAAGGAGGTGCTCCCACAATAATGTGATTTGTACTGCATACATGTTCAAGTATTGGATTCCTGGCACACCACACTAATCCCGTTCCACTACCTTTCAAGCTTTTTTAAAATTATTATATGAAAGCAAGCTTTGCTTCTATTCTTTTATACAAGACCCCAGGCTCTGGGTATTGCTTCAGAGACATGACTATTTGCATTTATGCAAAACTTATGGATTCTCCATTTAAAGATGGGAGGGGGTGAATATCATCCAGTCAGTGACTCAAAGTACTGAATAAGTTGGCTGAGTGAGCATTTAGAAATAAATATTTTGGAAAAAATCAGGGGGAGTCCCCCCAGACCCCCCTCCAGTTTTTACGTGTTGGTTGGCACTTCCCACAAAGGGGACCTACGCCAACGTCTTTTGAACATCTTTATTTTTTATTTGTTTGGTGCTGTCCAGTCCGGCCTTGATTTCAACGTCCACGGTAAGGGACTCCTTAAATCATGGCACTTCGATACAACGTTGCAGGTTAGGAGAGCATTTTTGCTAACCCTAACCCTTTTCCTAACCTTAACCCAATTCTCCTAACCTGCTACTTTAATTATCCCAACCTGCTGCGTTAATCATCCTACCCTGTTGCGTATATTCTTCTAACGTGTTATGAAAAAGTTGTAGCTGTATCAAAGAGCAGTGTTTTTAGAGAATCTCGTCCACCGACGTCAATTTTTGTTCTGGTCCGGACCCAATCTGAACCAATCATAGATGTCTATGATTTACAAGTTTGTACAGCTAGCTATCCATGCTTATGGAAGAAATCAGCTAGCTAGGCTATATTGCCAACATTGAGTTGTGGTTGGTGCAATACAGCAATGGTACAGTTTCGTTGGCTTGTAGCTACAACTGGCTCGATGGCTAGCTAACTGGCTATAATAGCAGCCAAGGATGTTCGCTAGCTTATTTGTTTGTGCTCTGATTTAGTTTACACAGATGACTTTAGCCATATGAAAAACGTTCCATAGAAAAATATACCTAGCAAGCTAGCTTCCTTTGCTTCTCATCTACTGGTGTTAGCTAATGTTAGCTAGCTACAGCTGCTAGCCTGCTGCTAGCTAGCTGCTGCTGTTGCACACAAACCGAATTGTTGGTCCATGTTTTATAGCACATTGTTGGTTCTTAATGGACTGAAATGTGCACGAGAGCGATGAATTATACATTTAATAAAAACTGTTGCACCTACAAACATATTCAGTCCAAATGGATCCAAGTCTAATTGTACCTTATGGACTCTGTAGCCTCATTTTAATACGAATTCTATAATTTGAGCTAGGTTTGGGCAAAAAAATATGTCTGATGACCCTAATGCTAATGACTTTAAAAATCCGGTATAGTGGTTCTCTGTAACCACTATGACGAGAGAAGGGGAGTTTGTTGTGTACCTCCAATCAAGTTGATTTGCAGATTTTCCTCGACATTGTTGTCATATTGGCTTAGACATGATGGTAGGGAGATTTGAATTTAATATTGAGCTTCAATCAATACCTACTATAGCGCAACTTTAATCAATCAAAATCTTGATTTCCAATGTAAGAAAAAGGGAAGAAACAGTTATTGCTCTGTAAGTGAGAGTATGAGGATTAGAATTCAGTCATACAGTGGGGAGAACAAGTATTTGATACACTGCCGATTTTGCAGGTTTTCCCACTTACAAAGCATGTAGAAGACTGTAATTTTTATCATAGGTACTCTTCAACTGTGAGAGACGGAATCTAAAACAAAAATCCAGAAAATCACATTGTATGATTTTTAAATAATTAATTTGCATTTTATTGCATGACATAAGTATTTGATCACCTACCAACCAGTAAGAATTCCGGCTCTCACAGACCTGTTAGTTTTTCTTTAAGAAGCCCTCCTGTTCTCCACTCATTACCTGTATTAACTGCACCAGTTTGAACTCGTTACCTGTAAAAAAGACACCTGTCCACACACTCAATCAAACAGACTCCAACCTCTCCACAATGGCCAAGACCAGAGAGCTGTGTAAGGACATCAGGGATAAAATTGTAGACCTGCACAAGGCTGGGATGGGCTACAGGACAATAGGCAAGNCCCAACCGTGAAGCATGGAGGTGGAAACATCATTCTTTGGGGATGCTTTTCTGCAAAGGGGACAGGACGACTGCACCGTATTGAGGGGAGGATGGATGGGGCCATGTATCGCGAGATCTTGGCCAACAACCTCCTTCCCTCAGTAAGAGCATTGAAGATGGGTCGTGGCTGGGTCTTCCAGCATGACAACGACCCGAAACACACAGCCAGGGCAACTAAGGAGTGGCTCCGTAAGAAGCATCTCAAGGTCCTGGAGTGGCCTAGCCAGTCTCCAGACCTGAACCCAATAGAAAATCTTTGGAGGGAGCTGAAAGTCCGTATTGCCCAGTGACAGCCCCGAAACCTGAAGGATCTGGAGAAGGTCTGTATGGAGGAGTGGGCCAAAATCCCTGCTGCAGTGTGTGCAAACCTCGTCAAGAACTACAGGAAACGTATGATCTCTGTAATTGCAAACAAAGGTTTCTGTACCAAATATTAAGTTCTGCTTTTCTGATGTATCAAATACTTATGTCATGCAATAAAATGCAAATTAATTATTTAAAAATCATACAATGTGATTTTCTAGATTTTTGTTTTAGATTCCGTCTCTCACAGTTGAAGAGTACCTATGATAAAAATTACAGTCTTCTACATGCTTTGTAAGTAGGAATACCTGCAAAATCGGCAGTGTATCAAATACTTGTTCTCCCCACTGTAGGTGTATGGGAAGAGATGACGCTATGGCTCCCCAACTTCTGTTCGTTAGAACTGTATAGAAAGTCTATGAACGTATATAACAATAGATTATTACAACATAGATTATTGTAACATAGACTATTCTCCAATATGTTTTACCTCTACACCATCTCTCTCTCTCTCTCTCTCCCTCTCTCCCTCTCTCCCTCTCTCTCTCTCTCTCTCTCTCTCTCTCTCTCTCTCTCTCTCGCTCCTCAGTCAATCGTTCAGTCAGGGAGGGCAGGTCTTTGTTTGAGGGAGACCCTGGAACTCTGGAATTGAAACCCCACACTATGAAAACACCTGAGCTCTCCCCGTCTCTGTGGAAACACACAAAGGTTATGAAAACAGGGTTGATTGGCAGCAGAGTGTGTGTGTGTCGATGTGTGTCTGTGTTTGGGGTGATGTCTGGTGGAGTGATTGGCTGTGTGCGTGTATTTGAGGTGACGTCTGGTGGGATAGCGTTACAACTGTACTCTATGGGCAACCGCATGAGGACACTGCTCGTCGAACATCTCATTCCAAAATCATGGGCATTAATATGGAGTTGGTACCGCTTTTGCTGCTATAACAGCTTCCACTCTTCTGGGAAGGCTTTCCACTAGATGTTGAAACATTGCTGCAGGGACTTGCTTCCATTCAGCCACAGGAGCATTAGTGAGGTAGGGTGACTAGGCCTGGCTTGCAGTCGGCATTCCAATTCATCCTAAAGGTGTTTGTCTATGGAGATTGCATGGTGGTGTGCTCGATTTTATACACCTGTCAGCAACGGGTGTGTATGAAATGGCCGAATCCACTAATTTGAAGTGGTGTCCACATACTGCTCTATAGTATATATTGTACTGTATCTTCAGGTGTTTTTGAGTATGTTGAAATAGCATGGTTGAATAACTGCAAAAACCTATAAATCCATTACTTAATGACATTAATGAATGAGTTGGCGCTTGATGTGTTATAAGCTTATGAGAAGGAAATCATCATCATTACCAGAGGTAATTTTTCATCATCGTCAATTGGGCAATAAACTCACCATCCCTCACTGGCCGATAAGCTTCGACTCACCATCTTTTATGTTTAATTAAACGTGAATCCAGCTAACCCCTCGCCTCTCGCCTCACAATATTTACATTCTGGAGAAGCCGGCTTGGTAATTCGGTAAATAGTGATCACTATTTGTTAACGTCAGCATCTGCGGCCTGGAATAAGCTTAGCCTTCATTTATTTACCTACTGCTAGAGAACCCACAAGCCTAATTAAATCTCTGCATTCAATGACTTGTTAATATCAGCCAGAGCGTGAGATACCTTGTTAGCCACACTGCATGAGGCTCCCGAGTGTCGCAACGGTCTAAGGCACTGCATCTCAGTGCTTGAGGCGTCACTACAGTCCCTGGCTCAAATCCAAACTGAATCACATCTGGCCGTTCTTAACTGACTTGCCTAGTTAAATAAATAAAATAAAATAAAAAATAGTCAAGGGCAGAGACTGTTTATTCCAGCTATCTGAATGGCAGGTGCCAAGGGTAGAAGATCTGTAGTCTTGGAGTTCTCTTTGTGACCAAGATACTGTCCAAGATGTCTGACTCCAGGCTTTGAACAATGAGCACACTATCAGTTTATGTCTTACTCTTACCCAGGAGAGTGGATGCTACTTGGAGCTCTGGTTCATCCATGGGAGCAGTTTCCAAACGCCTGAAGGTACCACGTTCATTTGTACAAACAATAGTACGCAAGTATAAACACCATGGGCCACGCAGCCGTCATACTGCTCAGGAAGGAGACGCGTTCTGTCTCCTAGAGATGAATGTACTTTGGTCCAAAAAGTGCAAATCAATCCCAGAACAACAGCAAAGGACGTTGTGAAGATGCTGGAGGAAACAGCTACAAAAGTATCTATATCCACAGTAAAGCGAGTCCTATTCCTCAGCAAGGAAGAAGCCCGTGCTCCAAAACCACCATAAAAAAACCAGACTACGGTTTGCAACTGCACATGGGGACAAAGATCGTACTTTTTGGAGAAATGTCCTCTGGTCTGATGAAACAAAAATAGATCTGCTTGGCCATAGTGACAATCGTTATGTTTGGAGGAAAAAGGGGGAGGCTTGCAAGCCGAAGAACACCATCCCAACCGTGAAGACTGGTACACTTCACAAAATTGATGGCATCATGAGAAATGAAAAATATGTGGATATATTGAAGCAACATCTGAAGACATCAGTCAGGAAGTTAAAGCTTGGTCGCAAATGGGTCTTCCAAATGGACAATGACCCCAAGCATACTTCCAAAGTTGTGGCAAAATGGCTTAAGGACAACAAAGTCAAGGTATTGGAGTGGCCAACACAAAGTTAAACAATTTAAAGGCAATGCTACCAAATACTAATTGAGTGTATGTAAACTTCTGTCTCACTGGGAATATAATGAAAGAAATTAAAGCTAAAATAAATCATTCTCTCTACTATTATTCTGACATTTCACATTCTTAAAATAAAGTGGTGATCCAAACTGACCTAAGACAGGGAATTGTTACCAGGATTAAATGTCAGGAATTGTGAAAAACTGAGTTTAAATGTATTTGGATAAGGTGTATGTAAACTTCCGACTTCAACTGTATATAAAATGTTTATAATACTATCTTTGAAATGTCCTCTGAAATTTCTGGTGGTAAACCAACATGGGTACTATTGAAGAGATAAGTGTAACTGTCTCATGAAGCCTGACTAGTTTAAATGCAGGTTTGAGATATAGGACTATACCTTCAGTAGGGTAAGAGTAAGGCATACATTACACTGCCAGCCTCATCACATGCAATGCTATGAAAGCAAGTCACTTGACACAGTATTGTCATTTACATTCCCCAACACACTGAGTGAACACCTTCCTAATATTGTGTTGGAACCCCATTTGCCCTCAGAATAGCCTCAATTCATCAGGGCATGGACTATAAGGTGTTGAAAGTGTTCCACAGGGATGCTGGCCCATGTTGACTCCAATGCTTTCCTCAGTTGAGTCAACTTGGCTGGATTTCCTTTGGGTAGTGGACCATTCTTGATACACACGGGAAACTGCCGAGCATGATAAACCCATCAGAGTTGCAATTTTTGACACAAACTGCTGCACCTAGCACCTACTACCATACCCCTTTCAAAGGCACTTAAATATTTTGTCTTGCCAATTCACCATCTGAATGGCACACATACACAATCCATGTCTCAATTGTCTCAAGGTTGAAAAAATCCTTCTTTAACCTGTCTCCTCCCCTTCATCTACACTGATTGAAGTGGATTTAACAAGTGACATCAATAAATGATTATAGCTTTTACCTGGATTCACCTGGTCAGTGTATGTGTTGAATGTTTTGTACATTCAGTTTATTTCGCTGATGAGTCTCCTAGCGACAAGAGAAAACTGTTTGGTACATGAATAAACATTAAGACAGGGCAGACTCCGGTAAAAATGTGGTCGTTGGCAGTCATTCCTAATAATGTATACTTATTGTTTGCATTAGTTTTGGTACTCTATGTTTGTTTGCTAATTGCAGGATAAATGCTGTGTATGTGTGTTTGATTGTTGTAATTTAATCCTTTATTGGCTCTGGATGCTTTTATAAAGACAGTCTTTTGAACTCTTGAAAGGGCTAAAAAGTCTCAATGGCTGAAATGAAAACTGTAAATGAATGAATCCATTAAAACCACGCTTTCGTTACAAGGGCACTTGAATTGTTTCATTTAAGTGGTAATATTACTTATTTTCTTTGTGTCTGTTATGTCTCCCTGTGAAACTGAACGACTTCAACTGGAGAAGTAATCATCATACCGAGTAAGTAATGACAATTGTCTAACCACCAACTAAACTCCATGGAATTCTAATCACCTTTTAACCCCCATGGGATTCTAACCACCTTCTAACCACCATGGGATTCTAAACACCTTCTAAACTCCATGGGATTCTAACCACCTTCTAACCCCCATGGGATTCTAAACACCTTCTAAACGCCATGGAATTCTAACCACCTCCAAATCTCCATGGAATTCTAACCACGTAAACTCTATGGAATTCTAACCACCTAAACTCCACGGAATTCTAACCTTCTAAACTCTATGGAATTCTAAACATCTAAACTCCACAGAACTCTAACCATCTAAACTCCATGGAATTCTAACCACCGTCTAAACTCCACGGAATTCTAACCATCTAAACTCCATGGAATTCTAACCACCTTCTAAACTCCATGGAATTCTAACCACCGTCTAAACTCCATGGAATTCTAACCACCTTCTAAACTCCATGGAATTCTAACCACCTTCTAAACTCCATGGAATTCTAACCACATTCTAAACTCCATGGAATTCTAACCACCTTCTAAACTCCATGCATGTAATGTTTCCCTGTGATGCCAGTAAGGCAGAGTCAGGCGCAGGACAACACAATTGAGTATTAAATAAGTTTACTCAAAATAATCCATAAGAGTGATGATAAAACAATCACACGAAAATACAGAAACAATTTACAACAAACAATCACGCACAAACAACATGGGGGAAACAGAGGGTTAAATAAGGAACATGTAATGATGGGAAATTAAAACCAGGTGTGTGAACAGGAAGACAAAACCAACGGAAAATGAATAATGGATCGGTGGCGGCTAGAAGACCGGTGACGTCGACCCCCGAAAGCCGCCCGAACAAGGAGAGGGACCAACTTCGGCTGAAGTCGTGACAATGGAATTCTAACCACCTTCTAAACTCCACGGAATTCTAACCACCTTCTAACCCCCATGGGATTCTAACCACCTTCTAAACTCCATGGAATTCTAACTACCTTCTAAATGCCATGGAATTCTAACCACCTTCTAAACTCCACGGAATTCTAACCACCTTCTAACCCCCATGGGATTCTAACCACCTTCTAAACTCCATGGAATTCTAACTACCTTCTAAATGCCATGGAATTCTAACCACCTTCTAAACTCCATGGAATCTAAGCACCTTGTAAACTCTATAGAATTAAAACCACCTTCTAAACTCCCATGGGATTCTAACCACCTTCTAACCACCATGGGATTCTAACCACCTTCTAAACTCCATGGGATTCTAACCACCTTCTAACCCCCATGGGATTCTAAACTCCATGGAATTCTAACCACCTCCAAATCTCCATGGAATTCTAACCACGTAAACTCTATGGAATTCTAACCACCTAAACTCCACGGAATTCTAACCTTCTAAACTCTATGGAATTCTAAACATCTAAACTCTATGGAATTCTAACCATCTAAACTCCATGGAATTCTAACCATGTAAACTCTATGGAATTCTAAACATCTAAACTCCACGGAATTCTAACCATCTAAACTCCATGGAATTCTAACCACCGTCTAAACTCCATGGAATTCTAACCACATTCTAAACTCCATGGAATTCTAACCACCTTCTAAACTCCATGGATGTAATGTTTCCCTGTGATGCCAGTAAGGCAGAGTCAGGCGCAGGACAACACAATTGAGTATTAAATAAGTTTACTCAAAATAATCCATAAGAGTGATGATAAAACAATCACACGAAAATACGGAAACAATTTACAACAAACAATCACGCACAAAAAACATGGGGGAAACAGAGGGTTAAATAAGGAACATGTAATGATGGGAAATTAAAACCAGGTGTGTGAACAGGAAGACAAAACCAACGGAAAATGAATAATGGATCGGTGGCAGCTAGAAGACCGGTGACGTCGACCCCCGAAAGCCGCCCGAACAAGGAGAGGGACCAACTTCGGCTGAAGTCGTGACAATGGAATTCTAACCACCTTCTAAACTCCACGGAATTCTAACCACCTTCTAACCCCCATGGGATTCTAACCACCTTCTAAACTCCATGGAATTCTAACCACCTTCTAAATGCCATGGAATTCTAACCACCTTCTAAACTCCATGGAATTCTAAGCACCTTGTAAACTCTATAGAATTAAAACCACCTTCTAAACTCCCTTGGGATTCTAACCACCTTGTAAACTCTATAGAATTATAACCACCTTCTAACCCCCCATTTAATTATATCCACCTTCTAACACCTATATAATGCTACCTAGCTTCTAAACTCCATGGAAATGTAACTTCCTTCTAAACTCTGGAATTCTAACCATCTTCTAACCCCCATGGAATTCCAACCTCATTATAAACTCCATGGAATTCTAACCACTTTATAACCCCATAGGATTCTAACCACATTCTAAATGCCATGGAATTCTAACCACCTTCTAAATGCCATGGAATTCTAACCACCTTCTAAACTCCATGGAATTCTAACCATCTTCTAAACTCCATGGAATTCTAACCACCTCCAAAACAAAATGGAATTATAACCACGTAAACTCAACAGAATTTTAACCACCTAAACTCCACAGAATTCCAAACACCTGAACTCCACGGAATTCAAACCACCTAAACTCCACAGAATTCTAACCACCTAAACTCCATGGAGATCTAACCACCTTTTAACCCCCATGTAATTCTAACCACCTTCTAACCCCCCATGGGATTCTAACCACCTTTCTTAACTGTGGAATTATAACCACCTTCTAACCCCCATGTAATTATAACCACCTTCTAACACTGCATGGAATTATAACCACTTTCTAATCTCCATGAAATTCTAACCACCTCCAAAATTCCATGGAATTCTAACCACCTAAATTCCATTGAATTTTAACCACCTTCTAAATTTCAATGGACTCACACGGGCACACACACACACACACTCAGGAGTGCCCTGCTTTCTCCATTCTCTGTCCTCTAACGTGGTGAACGTGTTACATTCCACACACACACATCTCATCATAAAGTTCCTTACTAGACAAGATATCCCTTCTCTCTCTGATGAGCTGCCAGGAGGAGATGAAAATGGGAATAGAACATGGAATCATAGCCCACTTCCTCACATCAGTGCTACCTCCCATGAGATGAGGGTGATAAAATGTGAGTCTGGCCAAGGTGGTTTAACTGTAACTCCCTTCTACATGTAATGAGAATGACGAATGCAGACGTGCTCTACATGATATATAGAGTTTCTTGTAGAGTGCTAATTACTGGAATGGTATAGTCTGAGTCCTTATTGGCACCCTATTCTCTATACAGTGCACTACTTTTCAGTGCACTATATAAGGAATAGAGTGCCATTAAGGATGCGGGCCTACACATTTGTGATGCTTGGATATGAGGAGTCGGTGAGATGGAAATCAAGACCATACCTTCCCTTAATTGACTTCTCTCTTTGGAGATAACCACTTAACTACATCAGTCCATATGTATGTGATCCACAACTCGTTTTCTCTGCCCTTGTTAATTGCAACCCAGGAACCCAGAAGGGAGAGAGACTGCCAAATAATATATAACATTTAGCAGATGCTTTTATCCAAAGCGAATTAGTCATGCGTACATAAATTTTAGGTATGGGTGGTCCCAGGAATCAAACCGATTACCCTGGCATTACAAGCATCATGCACTACCAACTGAGCTACAAAGGAACATTTAGGACAGTAGTGCCTTATAAAGTCAATAAGGGTCCATTTGGGATGCACATGTCTAGTTTACATAGAGACTGAAAAAATGGGAAAATATTTCACTTTCCCTGAGCTGAACCCTAATGCTGCTGTCTGTAACTGTGTTGGTTGAACATTGCGCATGCCATCAACCCAGCACCCTGACACTGCCACCTCATTTCGATGTTCAGATCGGGCCCTGCATCTCGGCCATTGCAATCTGACACAACTAATGTAGACCTAACGACAATCAATGCGGCAGCGGGGAACAGAGATGGGGAACTGACAAATTTAGGAGAAGTAATAAACAGGTGATTGGGTCCAGGTGAGTCCAATAATACGCTGATGTGTGTGACGGGGAAAGGCAGGTGTGCGTACTGATGGTGGCGGGAGTGCGTAATGCTGGGAAGCCAGGGGGAGCGAGAGCAGGCGTGAAACTCTGCCTGACACAGGCAGTCTGGGACTAAGTCAACCTGCCATGGAAAGGGAAAAGGAAAGGGAGTTTGGCTGAATCCTAAAAGGCACCACATTCCCTATATAGTGCACTACTTTTGACAAGAGCCCTATTGTGCACTACATAGAAAATAGGGTGCCATTTGGGATGCAGGAGGAATCTGTGTGCTGTGAAGGCTCTGCTGCCTGCCTGCTATCACAGCGCTGGTTAGCAGTGCATAAATATGCTGTTTAATTACATTTTAATAAGGTAAAGCTGATAGCTCAGGCTAGGGCTCTAACACCAACACCCAGTTGTTTCAGAAAGACCTTGGCTTCAAAACATAGGAATAATACATGTGTTTCTACTGCAGAATGGTCGTGGAGTTAAGAAAAATGATAGGTTCTTTTTTGAATATGTATGCCCCCTCCAGTGTTCACACAAACACACAAACACACCCTCTCCGAAATCTTAGCCACAGACTGCCCCTCCTAAATATTTTCCAAATGGCGTTAACTGGGTTCAGCTGCGAAGCTGTTTTGGATCTCATCTCCACTTTCTGTTTTTTTTAGAGAGAGGACTTCTTGTCTGTTTCTGTTCTTGTTTTACTGACTGTTCTCACCAGCCACAAGCCACCTGTCACCAGCCACCTGTCACCAGCTACTAACCACCTGTCACCAGCCACCAGTCACCAGTCACCAGCCACCAGCCACCAGTCACCAGTCACCAGTCACCAGCCACCTCTCAAAGTCCCCATTGTACTCTAGAATGGCAGGGTGGTGTCATTGGCTCCGGAAAACCTGGGAAAATATTTATGTGACCATTTTATTGGTCACATAAATATATTTAGCAGATGTTATTGCAGGTGTAGAGAAATGCTTGTGGTCCTAGCTCCAACAGTGCAGTAGTATCTAAAAATTATTCACAAAAATACAAATAATGGAATTAAGAAATACATAAATATTAGATTGAGCATTGTCAGTGTGGCATTGACTAAAATACAGTAGAATAGATTAGAGTATGTACATACGAGATGAGTAAAGCAGTATGTAAACATTATTTAAATGTTATTAAAGTGATTAATGTTCCATTATTATAGCGGCCATTGATTCCCAGTCTACGTATATAAGGCAGAGGCCTGTAAGGTGCAGGGTTGCGTAACTGGGTGGAAGCCAGGTAGTGATGACTATTTAACAGTTCGATGGCATTTAAGATAGAAGTTGTTTGTTAACTGTGATTTTATGGTGGCAGCGGATGGGCATACTCTATTGAATGGGTAGTGTCACTTGTGCTCCCTCTCCGGCCTCTAGGTCACCAGGCTGCTCGTTATGGCGTCACCATCGTTATGCGCACCTGCGCGTCATCAGACTCACCTTGACTCCATCACTTCCCTGATTACCTTCCCTATATATGTTTCTGTTTCAGTTTCATGTCTGTGCATTGTTCGTGTTTCGTTTATTGATTAAATTACTCACTCCCTGAACTTGCTTCCTGACTCTCAGCGCACATCGTTACAGGTAGTAGTATTAGTTGGCATCCCAAATGGCACCCTATTCCCCAAATAGTGCACTTCTTTTGACCAAAGCTCATAGGGCTTTGGTCAAATGGCACTATGTAGGAAATAGGGTGCCATTTGTGACTAAGCCTTAGAGAGAGCAACAGAGGGAGCTGGATGGTTTTCCAGCTCTATATAATGGAACCTTGTGTCACTACAGTAGTGAGTCTGAAATTAAATATCTAGCTGTCACTTCTTGGTGTTGTAGACATTAATCGAATCCAACTCAATCAGTAACACACCAGTTATTATGACTCTACCATTAAAATTATCATTAGATGAGCCATTCCACTGTGTCTACTCTGCAAATCTGTTTTTATTACAATTTTGTCAGTCATATATAATGGCTCCTATCACTGGGTTGGAGGCAGACAGACGAGAAGGCCTATGGCTCCAGTAGGGCTGGAAAAACATCACATTCATTGCAAACACAGAGACCCTTCTAACGTTCAACAGCATAACACAACCACAATTCCTCACCAAAACACCCATTGACAGTTACTGTAGTTATCTCTATTTGAGCTCTCCAGAGCCACTGCATCAATAAGGTTTTGAATGGGTATTAGGAGTATGTTTGTCTGGGTCCCCTGTACCTTCAGAAATAATGTATGCTCCACCTCACAGAATGAACCTCACAGACTGAGCCTCACAGGGAACAAATAGAAGAGCCAGAGCTTCAGGAAGACTACAGTTTTTGTTTTACTCATGGGATGCGTCCCAAATGACACCCTATTCCTCATAGGGCTCTGGTCAAAAGAAGTGAACTATATAGGGAACAGGGAGAAATTTGGAAAAACAGCTAATGCATCAGATTTAGGACAGCCTGAGCACGAGCAGCACATGAACTTATTCCGAAATAAAGAGGAGTAAAAAAACCATTGAGAACACATACCGACTATACCACTTAGCTAAGCTAAGAATGACATATAGTTAATATACTGGCAAGTTCTATTTATTAGTAGCCAACAAACAGTAGGTAGCTAGCTAACATACCGGTACTTACTGCTGTAATGATATACTGCGATTCGTATGGAAAGCACAGAAATAATGTCCACTGCTTATATACTTTGTTTTTTGGCGAAT
>QNTS01001493.1:365083-396674 GCA_003317085.1 Hucho hucho
ACTCTGCCAGCCTCACATTAATCAATAGAGGAATATTATTCCACTCTGCCAGCCTCACATTAATCAATAGAGGAATATTATTCCACTCTGCCAGCCTCACATTAATCAATAGAGGAATATTATTCCACTCTGCCAGCCTCACATTAATCTGAGGGGAGATTAATGTGTCATGCAGCGCAGTGGAGGAGGCGACCGCCCGGCAACCGGAGGATTGCTTTTCATACCCGTCGTACGTCCCAGACAGTAATTGTATAAGCTAATCAATCAAAAGGGATGTGCACGATTGTCATTTTTCATAAAAGAGACAACAGGTTACTGGGGACTGTCAAACAAGAGAGAAATGTGTGTTAATGTCTTGTCAATAACTGGAGGCTGTATCTATTACTCACGGTGTAACAATGAATGACTGAATGGTTACGTCTAAATGGCCCTATTCCGTATATAGTGCACTACTTTTGTCCAAGGTCCATAGGGTCAAAAATAGTACACTATGTAGGGCATTGGGGATGCACACTTGACTCTGTCACTAAGCAGTTCCAGGCGTATTTCCATTATAATTTTACTTCTTTAAAATTAGAGGAAAGACTTCACGTGCCTCTACAGGAAAGGCTGACACAATGCAATTACTGGAAAGCATTCAGTTTTTTGTAATGTTTAGGCAAAAGTCGGATATCAGCTGAAGGATGTTGGACAGCTTTTTAAATGGCAGTAGACAGACTTCTGACTTGAAAACTAAACTCAACAGAGAAGCAACAATTATAGACTGACAGTGAAATTCATGTTCTGTTTCTCCCTTTGTTTTTGATGGGCAGCATAAATTGCAGTTGGTAGTTAATGCCGTAGCAAACACACACACGCACACACACCAGATTTATGTACATACGTACAGTATCTGGCATTATGTTATAAGTGATTCATATGGCAGGCACCTTACAAAGACTGGATGACAAATTTCACTTGGCCCTGATAGACTTTTCAGAGAAATGAGGTTCCATGTTGCTGCAGTGGCCTCACAATCTTTCCATTACAGCAGGACTATGTTGTTTATCCTCCGGGCTGCTAAAACTGAATGCTCCCAGTTCTCTCTCTCTCACACACATACACACACATGCACACGCTCAACACACACCACACATACACACAATGTATTTCAGGAATTGTTGGATGCGTCACCGACAGAGGCATGAGACTAATCAACTTCCATCTCAACTCTGAATGCCAAACAACTGCCAAGGCACTTATAAAGGACACATCCTTCAAAATCAACGGGTGAATTTGTGCTGTATCCATGTTATTGCTATGTTTTGGTTTGAATAGTGAGTTTTGCGTGGATGAAATTAGAAATGGCAATTAGCAAAATGTAGAATGACAAGGTCTGTAATGCATCAGAATTTCAGCAACCCCCATAGCAAATGAGCAATTCACCTAGAATATGAATTTAAGTGTTTCTTTCTCTTTTCGTAAGTGTTACGTGTTAGATTGGAATGTCTCGCTATTAGGTAAATTAAAGAGTTTCAGGGACCAGGTTTTTTCTTTCAAATAGTTATTATGTATAGTTTCTTTCTCTCACCCAGTGCCCACTCTACATTTGGCTTTTTTAAAGGAGCCCCCTCGACCCATCAACCTCTATGGTAGGACGAACTCGATGGTCAGGGGTTGCAAGGAGAGCGAGACTAGACAGGTATTTCAACAATATGTGGATTTGGCGCTTCTACACAAGACTGCATTCTTATGAACTTCAAGTCAAAGTAGGCCAACTTCTTGATGCATGTCTGAAATTTTGGAAAACCGTTGGATTCAAAGACTGATTCAACTAAACTGATAGACCTACTCCCCTGGGTTAATCTAGAGTCTAACCTAGGCCTACTCCCCTGGGTTAATCTAGAGTCTAACCTAGGCCAACTCCCCTGGGTTAATCTAGAGTCTAACCTAGGCCTACTCACCTGGGTTAATCTAGAGTGCCATAGTTGATAACCTGCCCATTAGACTGTTTTCCTTGGAGTGTGAAACACCAGATGTGTTATGTATGTGAAGTGTTGTTACAGCTGTGTCCTTGCCAGAACAGAATATTTCTATAGAGCAGCATGTCAGCCGAGCAGAGTCCCACCTGTGCATATAGTTATAGGGAGCGCTGGCTGAATAGTGTTAGATACACATAGATAGAGAGAGGCTCCCTGAATAGTGTTAGATACATACAGATATAGAGAGCGCTGGCTGAATAGTGTTAGATACATAAAGATATAGGGAGCACTGGCTGAATAGTGTTAGATACATATAGATATAGGGAGCGCTGGCTGAATAGTGTTAGATACATATAGATATAGGGAGCACTGGCTGAATAGTGTTAGATACACATAGATATAGAGAGGTTCCCTGAATAGTGTTAGATACATACAGATACAGAGATCGCTGGCTGAATAGTGTTAGATACATATAGATATGGGGAGGCTCCCTGAATGGTGTTAGATGCATATAGATGTAAAGAGCGCTGGCTGAATTGTACTAGATACATATAGATATAGAGAGCGCTTACTGAATAGTGTTAGATACATATAGATATAGAGAGCGCTTACTGAATAGTGTTAGATACATATAGATATAGAGAGCGCTTACTGAATAGTGTTAGATACATATAGATGTATAGAGTGCTGGCTGAATAGTGTTAGATACATATAGATATAGAGAGCGCTGGCTGAAAAGTGCTAGATACATATAGATGTAGAGAGCGCTGGCTGAATAGTGTAAGATACATAAAGATATAGGGAGACTCCCTGAATAGTGCTAGATACATATAGACATAGGGAACACTGGCTGAATAGTGTTAGATACATATAGATATAGAGATCGCTGGCTGAATAGTATTAAATACATATAGATGTAGAGAGCGCTGGCTGAATAGTGTAAGATACATATAGATATAGGGATGCTCCCTGAATAGTGTTAGATACATAGATATAGGGAGGCTCCCTGAATAGTGCTAGATGCATATAGATATAGGGAGGCTCCTTGAATAGTGTTAGATACATAAAGATATAGGGAGCACTGGCTGAATAGTGTTAGATACATATAGATATAGGGAGCGCTGGCTGAATAGTGTTAGATACATATAGATATAGGGAGCACTGGCTGAATAGTGTTAGATACATATAGATATAGGGAGCACTGGCTGAATAGTGTTAGATACATATAGATATAGGGAGCACTGGCTGAATAGTGTTAGATACATAGTGTTAGATACATATCCGCTACCGTTCAAAAGTTTGGGGTCACTTAGAAATGTCCTTGTTTGTGAAAGAAAAGCATATTTTTTGTCCATTAAAATAACATCAAATTGATCAGAAGTACAGTGTAGACATTGTTAATGTTGTAAATGACTATTGTAGCTGGAAACGGCAGATTCTTTATGGAATATCTACATAGGCGAATATAGGCCCATGATCAGCAACCATCACTCCTGTGTTCCAATGGCACGTTGTGTTAGCTTTTAAAAGGCTAAATGATCATTAGATTACCCTTTTGCAATTATGTTAGAACAGCTGAAAACTGTTGTTCTGATAAAATAAGTAATAAACTGGCCTTCTTTTGACTAGTTGAGAATCTGGAACATCAGCATTTGTGGGTTCAATTACAAGCTCAAAATGGCCAGAAACAAAGACCTTTCTTCTGAAACTCGTCAGTCTATTCTTGTTCTGAGAAATTAAGACTATTCCATGTGAGAAATTGCCAAGAAACTGAAGGTCTCGTACAACGCTGTGTACTTCTCCCTTCACAGAACAGCGCAAACTGGTTCTAACCAGAATAGAAAGAGGAGTGGGAGGCCCCGGTGCACAACTGAGCAAGAGGACAAGTACGTTAGAGTGTCTAGTTTGAGAAACAGACACCTCACCAGTCCTCAACTGGCAGCTACATTAAAGTAAGTACTCGCAAAACACCAGTCTCAACGTCAACAGTGAAAAGGTGACTCCGGGATGCTGGCCTTCTAGGCAGAATTCCTCTGTCCAGTGTCTGTGTTCTTTTGTCCATCTTAATCTGTTCTTTTATTGGCCAGTCTGAAATATGGCTTTTTCTTTGCAACTCTGCCTAGAATGCCAGCACCCCGGAGTTGCCTCTTCACTGTTGATGTTGAGACTGGTGTTTTGCGTGTACTATTTAATGAAGCTGCCAGTTGAGGATTGTGAGGCGTCTGTTTCTCAAACTAGACAACAATGACAAGCCACTGGGGTCTGACAATCTGGATAGGAGAATTACTGAGGATTTTGCCACTCCAATTTGCCACGTCTTCAATTTAAACCTACTAGAATGTGTGTGCCCTCCAGTCTGGGGGGAAGCAAAAGTCATTCCCCTACCCAAGAACAGTAAAGACCCCTTTACTGGCTCAAATAGCTGACCAATCAGCCTGACATTATCGACCATAGTCTGATGCTGGAATTTTTTTATGTGTTATGGCTTTACACCCCCTGCTATAATGTGGATAAAGAGTTACTTCTCTAACAGAAGGGTGTTCTTTAATGGAAGCCTCTCAGACATAATCCAGGTTGGATCAGGAATTCCCCAGGGTAGCTGTTTAGGCCCCTTACATTTTTCAATCTTTGAGTAAAGCCAGTGCGTCTATGTATGTGGATGACTCAACACTATACACGTCAGCTACTACAGCAACTGAAATGACTGCAACACTTAACAAAGAGATGCAGTTACTTACGGAATGGATAGCAAGGAATAAGTTGGTCCTAAATATTTCACAATCTAAATCCTTCACTAAACCCAAAACCTCAACTATATCTCGTTATGAATAATGTGGAAATTGAGCAAGTTGAGGTGACTAAACTGCTTGGAGTAACCCTGTATTGTAAACTGTCATGGTCAAAACATATTTATACAACAGTAGCTAAGATGGGGTGAAGTCTGTCCATAATAAAGCTTTGCTCTGTCTTCTTAACAACACTTTCAACAAGGCAGGACCTACAGGCCCTAGTTTTGTCGCACCTAGACTACTGTTCAGTAGTGTGGTCAGGTGCCACAAAGAGGAACTTAGGAAAATTGCAGTTAGCTCTGAACAGGGTAGCACGGCTGGCCCTTAAAAGTACTGTACACGGGGAGCTAACATTAATGACATGCATGTCAATCTCTCATGGCTCAAAGTGGAAGAGATATTGACTTCATCACTACTTGTTTTTGTAAGCGGTTTTTGATGAGCTGAATGTACCGAGCTGTCTGTTTAAAATACCAGCACACAGCTCGGACACCCATGCATACCCCACAAGACATTCCACCAGAGGTCTCTTCACAGTCCCCAAATCCAGAACAGACTATGGGAGGCGCACAGTACTACATAGAGCCATGACTACATGGAACTCTATTCGACATAAGTTAACTGGTGCAAGAAGTAGAATCAGAACAGGTAAAAATACACCTTGTGGAACAACGGGGACTGAGAAGAGACACACACAAAGGTGCAGACACACGCATACGCACACATTGTGAAATTGTTGTATGATGTATGTATTAAACATTTTGTATTGTAGATATATAGTGGTTTAATAATGTTATATGTTGTACTGTTTTATTTTTGGTTGTATATGTAATGTAAGTGCTTTAATATGCCAAGGCAGCAGCTAATGGGGATCCCTAAAAAATACAAATACAAATTAAGCTTATTCGAATATGATTCTACAGTAATGGAACAGAAGGGCAACTATATTACTGATATAGTATGCAGCTATGCTGGGTAATTTCCACTAGATACACCATTTTAAATCCCTTAAACCCTGTACTAACACTACATCACAAATAATTGTATCTTTCTCTCCGCTAACTATTTGCTAAATTTGTGTGTGAGACACCGGTTTAAAGAAGAAGATTGTAGTAAGTGTGAAGGAGACCACTGGTTAGTTCGCCATGGGATTGTAGTAGGTGTGAAGGAGACCACTGGTTAGTTCACCATGGGATTGTAGTAGGTGTGAAGGAGACCACTGGTTAGTTCACCATGGGATTGTAGTAGGTGTGAAGGAGACCACTGGTTAGTTCGCCATGGGATTGTAGTAGGTGTGAAGGAGACCACTGGTTAGTTCGCCATGGGATTATAGTAGGTGTGAAGGAGACCACTGGTTAGTTTGCCAAGGGATTGTATTAGGTGTGATGAGACCACTGGTTAGTTCACCATGGGATTATAGAAGGTGTGACGGAGACCACTGGTTAGTTCACCATGGGATTATAGTAGGTGTGAAAGAGACCACTGGGTTGGTTCACCATTGGATTATAGTAGGTGTGACGGAGTCCACTGGTTAGTTCGCCATGGGATTATAGTAGGTGTGATGGAGACCGCTGGTTAATTCACCATGGGATTATAGTAGGTGTGACGGAGACCACTGGTTAGTTTGCCATGGGATTATAGAAGGTGTAAAGGAGACCACTGGTTAGTTCGGCATTGGATAATATATCTATTTTTTTATTTTACCTTTATTTACCCAGCTAGGCCAGTTGACAACAAGTTCTCATTTACAACTGCAACCTGGCCAAGATAAAGCAAAGCAGTGTGACAAAAACAACCACACAGAGTTACACATGGGATAAACAAATGTAAAGTCAATAACACAATAGAAAATCTGTATACAGTGTGTGCAAATGTAGTAAGATTAGGGAGTTAAGGCAATAAATAGGCCATAGAGGCAAAATAATTACAATTTAGCATTAACACTGGAGTGATAGATGTGCAGATGATGATGTGCAAGTAGAGATACTGGGGTGCAAAAGAGCAAAAATAAATAACAATATGGGGATAAGGTAGTTGGGTGTGCTATTTACAGATGGGCTATGTACAGGTAAAGTGATCGGTAAACTGCTCTGACAGCTGATGCTTAAAGTTAGAGAGGGAGATATTAGACTCCAGCTTCAGAGATTTTTGCAATTCGTTCCAGTCATTGGCAGCCGAGAACTGGAAGGAAAGGCGGCCAAAGAGGAGTCGGCTTTGGGGATGACCAGTGAAATATACCTGCTGGAGCACGTGCTACGGTTGGGTGTTGCTATGGTGACCAGTGAACAGATAAGGTGGGCCATTACCTAGCAAAGACGTATTGATGATCTGGAGCCAGTGGGTTTGGTGACGAATATGTAGTGAGGGCCAGCCAACGAGAGCTTTCAGGTCGCAGTGGTGGGTAGTATATGGGGCTTTTGTGACAAAACGGATGGCACTGTGATAGACTACATCCAATTTGCTGAGTAGAGTGTTGGAGGCTATTTTGTAAATGACATTGCCAAAGTCAAGGATCTGTAGTTTTACGAGGGTATGTTTGGCAGCATGAGTGAAGGAGGCTTTGTTGCGAAATTGAAAGCCGATTCTAGATTTAATTTTGGATTGGAGATGCTTAATGTGAGTGTGGAAGGAGAGTTTACAGTCTAACCAGACACCTAGGTATTTGTAGTTGTCCACATAATCTAAGTCAGAACCATCCAGAGTAGTGATGCTGGTCGGGCGGGAAGTTGCGGGCAGCAATCGGTTGAAGAGCATGCACTTAGTTTTACTAGCAATTAAAAGCATTTGGAGGCCACGGAAAGAGTGTTGCATGGCATTGAAGCTTCTTCGGAGGTTTGTTAACACAGTGTCCAAAGAAGGGCCAGATGTATACAGTATGGTGTCGTCTACGTAGAGGTGGATCAGAGAGTCACCAGCAGCAAGAGCGACATTATTGACATATACAGAGAAAAGAGTTGGCCTGAGAATTGAACCCTGTGGCACCCCCATAGAGACTGCCAGAGGTCCGGACAACAGGTCCTCCTGTTTGATAAACTGAACTCTATCTGAGAAGTAGTTGGTGAACCAGGCGAGGCAGGTCATTTGAGAAACTAAAGGCTATTGAGTCTGCCAATAAGAATGCGGTGATTGACAGAGTCGAAAACCTTGGCCAGGTCGATGAAGACGGCTGCACAGTACTGTCTTTTATCGATGGCTGTTATGATATTGTTTAGGACCTTGAGCGTGGCTGAGGTGCAACCATGACCAACTCGGAAACCAGATTGCGTAGTGGAGAAGGGCAGGGCAGGATGGATATACAGTTGAAGTAGGAAGTTTACATACACTTAGGTTGGAGTCATTAAAACTCGTTTTTCAACCACTCCACACATTTCTTGTTAACAAACTATAGTTTGGCAAATCAATCCCAGAACAACAGCAAAGGACCTTGTGAAGAAGCTGGAGGAGACAGGTACAAAAGTATCTATATCCACAGTAAAACGAGTCCTATATCGACATAACCAGAAAAGCCACTCAGCAAGGAAGAAGGCACTGCTCCAAAACCAGCATAAAAAAGCCAGACAACAGTTTGCAACTGCACATGAGGACAAAGATCGTACTTTTTGGAGAAATATAACTGTTTGGTCATAATGACCATTATTATGTTTGGAGGAAAAAGGGGGAGGCTTGCAAGCCTGAAGAACACCATCCCAACAATGAAGCTCGGGGGTGGCAGCATCATGTTGTGGGGGTGCTTTGCTGCAGGAGGGACTGGTGCACTTCACAAAATAGATGTCATCATGAGAGAGGAAAATTATGTGGATACATTGAAGCAACATCTCAAGACATCAGTCAGGAAGACATCTCAAGACATCAGTCAGGAAGTTAAAGCTTGGTCGCAAATGGATCTTCCAAATGGACGATGACCCCCAAGCTTAAGGAAAACAAAGTCAAGGTATTGGAGTGGCCATCACAAAGCCCTGACCTCCATCCTATAGAAAATTTGTGGGCAGAACTGAAAAACCGTGTGCGAGCAAGGAGGCCTACAAACCTGATTCAGTTACACCAGCTCTGTCAGGAGGAATGGGACAAAATTCACCCAACTTATAGTGGGAAGCATGTGGAAGGCTACCCAAAACATTTGACCCAAGTTAAACAATTTAAAGGTAATGCTAGCAAATACTAATTAAGTGTATTTAAACTTCTGACCCACTGGGAATGTGATGAAATAATAAAAGCTGAAATTATCTTTTATTCTTACATTTTACATTCTTAAAATAAAGTGGTGATCCTAACCTACCTAAGACAGGGAATTTTTACTAGGATTAAATGTCAGGAATTGGATAGGATGTTAAAAGTGTGTCCTGCCTCTCTTTGGTCACTGATGATACCATGGCATGTATTGAAAGAGTAGGGGTGTTAACCCTGGTGTCCTGGCTAAATTCCCAATCTGGACCTCATACCATCATGGTCACCTAATCATTATAATTGTCTCGTTCATCCCCCCTCCTCTCCTCTGTAACTATTACCTTGGTTGTTGCTCTATATTAAAATGTATTTTCAGTCAACTTACCTGGTGAAATAAGGGTTGAATAAATAAAAATAAAATATCTATAACTCACTTTCAAAAGCTTTTGCTGTCTGTAATTATTTTTTGGTCAAATAGGACATTCTTCCCGTTTCAAGGTTTCACCACAGAATCCTGGCTGTCCCCGAACACAGAGTCATGTTCTGCTTATGAAATAAGAAGAATTCAAGAATGCTTGGAATAAAGAGGGATTGATGTGAAGACTTTCCCCCAAAAACGTGTTACAATGTCAGCAGAAATAGACTTTGCGGTGCCGCAGTAAAGAGATGGCGACCACATTATAAATATTATGCTAGGGCAGCTGCTAACAACGACTCTGTGACATTCTTTAAAAATAGCAGCTAAATGGTGTTATGAAAACAATGGTCTATGGGATTATGTTCACTCACTAATAATCCACAAAACATCCACAACATTATCCATTACACTGGCGCTAGATAGTGGGGTGGCAGGGTAGCCTAGTGGTTAGAGTGTTGAACTAGTAACCGAGAGGGTTGCAAGTTCAAATCCCTGAGCTGACAAGGTACACATCTGTTGTTCTGCCCCTGAACAGGCAGCTAACCCACTGTTCCTAGGCCGTCATTGAAAATAAGAATTTGTTCTTAACTGACTTGCCAAGTAAAATAGTAGTATCTGCTATAGTGACAATTTCACATCATAAATTTTTAGTTTCATTACATTTTGTTGACATCAAATGATAGGGAGGGGGGGCGGGGTTCTCGATCTACCCCCTACCTAGCCACATTCCAGGGCTAGGTACCCTTTCAACCCCTTGATGGCTAAAAAGCTCAATTTTGTCTCATCTGACCAGAGTACATTCTTCCATATGTTTGGGGAGTCTCCCACAAGCCTTTTGGCGAAGTGTTTGGCTATTTTTTTCTTTAAGCAATGGCTTTTTTCTGGCCACACTTCCGCAAAGCCCAGGTCTGTGGAGTATATGGCTTAAAGTGGTCCTATGGACAGATACTCCAATCTCCGCTTTGGAGTTTTGCAGCTCCTTCAGGGTTATCTTTGGTCTCTTTGTTGCCTCTCTGATTAATGGCCTCCTTGCCTGGTCCGTGAGTTTTGGTGGGCAGTCCTCTCTTGGTAGGTTTGTTGTGGTGCCATATTCTTTCATTTTTTTTAATAATGGATTTAATGGTGCTCCATGGGATGTTCAAAGTTTCTGATTTTTTTTTATAACTCAACCCTGATCTGTACTTCTCCACAACTTTGTCCCTGACCTGTTTGGAGAGCTCCTTGGTCTTCATGGTGCCCCTTGCTTTGTGGTGTTGCAGACTCGGGCATTTCAGAACAGGTGTATATATACTGAGATCATGTGACAGATCATGTGACACAGATTGCACACAGGTGGACTTTATTTAACTAATTATGTGACTTCTGAAGGTAATTGGCACCAGATCTTATTTAGGTGCTTCATAGCAAAGGGGGTGAAATACGCACGCACCACTTTTCAGTTTTTGATTTTTTTTGATTTTTTGAAACAAGTTACTTTTTTCATTTCACTTCACCAATTTGGACTATTTTGTGTACGTCCATTACATGAAATCCGAATAAAAATCAATTTAAATTACAGGTTGTAATGCAACAAAATAGGAAAACGCCAAGGGGGATAAATACTTTTGCAAGGCTCTGTACATGCCAGCAGATGTCATCGCCGTTTAGTGAGAGAAGCTGGCTGGACTGTGCTGTGCTGTGCTAGGCTGTGCTAGGCTGGGCAGTGCAGGACTGGGCTCGTAAGGCAAGGTAGGATTTCAGGAGGTAGGATTTCAGGAGAAGGGTTGACAGGGTGAAGGGATGATTTCAGGAGAAGGATAACAGAGTGAAGGGAGGATTTCAGGAGAAGGATGACAGGGTGAAGGAATGATTTCAGGAGGAGGAACACACACATACACCTGTATAGTCAGTCTTGTAAAGTACTTAAGTAAAAATACTTTAAAGTACTACTTAAGTAGTTTTTTTTTACGTTGCTATAGATATTTTTGACAACTTTTACTTTTACTTCACTACATTCCTAAGGAAATGAATGTACTTTTTACTCCACACATTTTCCCTGACACCAAAAAGTACCCGTTACATTTGAAAGCTTAGCACGACAGGAAAATGCCTCTGATCTAGCGAATTCACTGAACACATGCTTGTAAATTATGTCTGAATGTTGGAGTGTGCCCCTGGCTGTCCGTACATTTAAAAAAAAGAAGATGATGCCTTCTGGTTTGCTTAATATGAAGAATTTGAGTAACTTTCTATTAAGGTGTCTTTACGTTTACTCAAGTACGACAATTGGGTACTTTTTCACCACTGGGTATAGCACATACTCCCACAGCACACTCAAACTGAAACTAAATGTAGTCCTACAATGTTAGCCACTGACAAGCTCTTGTACTGCAGTTTCCACTACAGACCACCTTTGATAATATGCCACCTGTTAACTCAGATGTAATCCACTAAGTGGCTGACTGTCCAGCCCAGCACCACTGGAGATCTCCTCAGGCACCTGAAACAATCACCAACCTGTGAAAACACAGATTAATTCCACTAAGGAGGAAATTGGTGTGAAATTACCCATAATGGTGTTCTAGAAAACTACAGGCGGGATGCCTTAAGTGCAATGACTGTTCAATGCATAGGGATGCATCAAAGTTACTCTGTTATTTAAAAAATGTCTCCCCCAAAGTGATATATTATTTTGTGCTTGACAGGGGCCTGGGAAAGGCACAGAGGAGGATGTACTCAACCAATAAGGAGTAGCCTGGTGGGCTCAGGGGGACAGCAGGGCTCAGATGCCCTGTTTTACATAGGTTGTGTCCCAAATGGCACCCGATTCCCAATGTAGTGCATTACTTTTGACGAAGGCCCGTGAGGCTCTGGGTGAAAGTAATGCACTATGACAGGAATAGAGTTCTATATGGGATGCAAAAATAGTCCAGTAGTACACAGTTCATGTTAGGGAAAAGCTGGCCATAATACCAGGTATTGTCAAAGAGGACTAAGTACTGAAGGTCCAAAACACAATTATCTGCTTGTCCCCAGTAGTAACATAATGATGGCCTCTAAGACCAGGGATGTGGTTTTTAGAAGGAATTACCCACTTCACTGGCCCCTTGAATCTGCTGTTTTGCCTATGCCTTGTTATTTCATACATTGAGCCACAGTGAGTTTCAAGGTAGGTTATGCAATACATGACCAAAAGTACATGGACACCAGCCCGTAGAACATCTCATTCCAAAATCATGGGCATTTATATGGAGTTGGTCACCCCTTTGCTGCTATAACAGCCTCCACTCTTCTGGGAAGTCTTTCCACTAGATGTTGGAAAATTGCTGCTGGGACTTACTTACTTTCAGCCACAAGAGCATTAGTGAGGTTGAGCACTGATGTTTGGCAATCAGGCCTGGCTCGCAGTCGGCATTCCAATTCATCCCAAAGGTGTTCGGGTTGAGGTCAGGGCTCTGTGCAGGCCAGTCAAGTTCTTCCACACCAATCTGGACAAACCATTTCTGTATCGACCTCGCTTTGTGCACAAGGGCATTGCTATGCTGAAATAGGAAAGGGCCTTCCCCAAATTGTTGCTACCAAGATAGAAGAATTGTCTAGAATGTCATTGTATGCTGTAGCGTTAAAAAGTCCCTTCATACTAAGGGGCATAAGGGGCCTAGCCCGAACCATCAAAAACAGTCCCAGACCATTGTTCCTCCTCCAACAAACTTTACAGTGGCACTATGCAATCGGACAGGTAGCGTTCTCCTGGAAACCGCCAAACCCAGATTTGTCCTTCGGGGATGCTAGATGGTGAAAGGTGAGTCCAATGGCAAGCGGTACCGGTGCGCCAAGTCTAGGGCCAAAAGGCTACTTAAGGGAGCGGCGTCATTGTTCGGAGTTTTGGAGAGTCTGGCGTGCCTAATGTAAAATGCCTGGTACTCAGGCCCAGAAACTAGGATATGCACATAATTAGTAGTATTGGATAGAAAACAATCTGAAGTTTCTAAAACGGTTAAAATAATGTCTGTGAGTATAACAGAACTGATTTGGAAAATCCATCCGGAAAATTTGATTCTGTGAGGTGCCTCTTTTCCCATTGACTTGGTATAGAAAAGACTAGAATCCAGCTCCCAGGTTGCAGTACCTATGGCTTCCACTAGATGTCAACAGTCTTTAGACAAGGTTTCATGTGTTTATCTTGAAAAACAGAGGAGTAAGATACGTTTTGGCAAGTGGAGTGAGGAAGTGACTTTTCTCTTTTACGCGCGGGACCGTGAGCGTGCGCCTCGGTTTTCTTTTTTTTCTATCGCCCAGGATATTATCCGTGTGAAATATTATCGTTTATATACATATTAGTGTACATTAGGATCGATTAGAAACATTGTTTGAGTTGTTTGGACAAAGTTTCTAGGTATGTTTTTAACGCTTTGTATGTCTTGTATAATGGACGAGTGGACGGTAGATTTCTGAACAAAATGCGCCAACCAATCGGAGCTTTATGGATATAAAGAGGGACTTTTTCGAACAAAAGGAGCATTTATTGTGTTGCTGGGACCCTTCGGATTGCCATTAGAAGAAGATCTTCAAAGGTAAGCGATTTATTTTATCGCTTTTTCTGAGTTTTGTGACACCCGTGCTGGTTATGAAATTATGCTGATGCAGGAAAAACGCCGGGCGCTGTCCTCAGACAATCAAATCTTATGCTTTCGCCCTAAAGCCTTTTTGAAATGTGACAATGCTGTGTGCAACACTTGTATTTTCATGAATGTTTTATATTACAACTTTTGTCATTTGAATTTGGCGCTCTGCATTTTTTAGGAAGTTGTCGCAGGTGGGGCGCCTGTGACCCACTACTCCCTAAGAAGTTTTTAACAGCTTCTACCTCCAAGCCTTAAGACTTCTGAACAACACTGCTGGTACTCGCTGTTTATTATCTATGCATAGTCACTTTACCACTACCTACATGTACACATTACCTGGACTGACTAACCTGTAACCCCCGCACATTGACTCACCCTGTATATATTCTCGTTATTGTTATTTTATAGTGTTATTTATATATATTTTTTACTTTAGTTTAAATAGTAAATATTTAACTCTATTTTCTTAACTGCAATGTTGTTTACGGGGGTTTAAGTAAGCATTTCATGGTAAGGTCACACCGGTTGTGTTCGGCGCGTGATAAATAACATTTGATGGCGGTGAACTTTACTCCACTCCAGCCAAAGCTTGGCATTGTGCATGGTGATCTTAGGCTTGTGTACAGCTGCTAGGCCATGGAAACCCATTTCATGAAGCTCCTGACAAACAGGTCTTGTGATGCCGTTGATTCAAGAGGACAGACAACTTTTATGGGCTACGCGCTTCAGCACCCGGCAGTCCAGTTCTGTGAGCTTGTGTGGCCTACCACTTTGCAGTTCAGCCAATTTTGCTACTAGACGTTTCTAATTCACAATAACAGTACTTACAGTTGACCGGGGCAGCTCTAGTAGGGCAGAAATTGGACAAACTGACTTGTTGGAAAGGTGGCATCCTATGACGTTGCCACGTCATTTGGGTATTTTTTATTCTCATTCTGGGTTGACCTAACAGCTGGGTCTTTTTGAATGTAATCCTTAGGTTATTTTCAGGAGGTGTGGCTAATTAGAGGAATTACTTTGAGATGGATCTTATTGGCCGCACGTGAGAGTAAATTTAATTCCTGTTCATCATGTTACGTTTCCATATGGCAAATACAAATTTTGTATTACACATTCTTCTAGAATATTATGATTATTTTTTATATATTATAATAAAGTGGTATCTATCCCAACAATGGGATTTGAATAGGCTTTTATGGACCTCATACATTTGTGATAGCTATACAACAGAACAGATGAAAACAAAGGACATTTACACTCACGGGTGGTTAAACATAACTATCTCAAAGCCACGCCCCTACTTGTACACATACAGTGCATTTGGAAAGTATTCAGACCCCTTGACTCTTTCCACATTTTGTTACGTTACAGCCTTATTCTAAAATGTATTCAATATTTTTTTCCTCATCAATCTACACACAATACCCCATAATAACAAAGCAAAAACTGGTTTTAATACATTTACACAAATTTATTAAAAATTAAAAGATGAAAAGTCACTTTTACATAAGTATTCAGACTCTTTACTCAGTACTTTGTTGAAGCACATTTGTCAGCAATTACAGCCTCAATTCTTCTTGGGTGTGACGCTACAAGCTTAGCACACATGTATTTGGGGAGTTTCTCCCGTTCTTCTCTGCAGTTCCTCTCAAGCTGTCAGGTTGGATGGGGAGCGTTGCTGCACAGCTATTTTCAGGTCTCTCCAAAAATGTTAGATCGGGTTCAAGTCCAGGCTCTGGCTGGGACACTCAAGGACATTCAGAGACTTGTCTGGAAGCCACTCCTGCGTAGTCTTGGCTGTGTGCTTAGGGTCGTTGTCCTGTTGGAAGGTTAACATTTGCCCCAGTCTGTGGTCCTGAGTGCTCTGGAGCAGGTTTTCATCAAGGCTCTCTCTGTACTTTTCTCTGTTAATTTTCACTCAATCCTGACTAATCTCCCAGTCCCTGCCGCTGAAGAACATACCCACAGCATGATGGTGCCACCACCATGCTTCACCGTAGGGATGGTGCCAGGTTTCCTCCAGACATGTTGCTTGGCATTGAAGCCAAAGAGTTCAATCTTGGTTTCATCAGATCAAAGAATCTTGTTTCTCATGGTCTGTCATTTATATGCCTTTTGGTAAACTCCAAGCGGGCTGTCATGTGCCTTTTACTGAGGAGGGGCTTCCATCTGCCCACTCTTCCATAAAGGCCTGATTGGAAGAGTGCTGCAGAGCTGGTTGTCCTTCTGGAAGGTTCTCCCATCTCCACAGAGGAACTCTAGAGCTCTGTCAGAGTGACCATCGGGTTCTTGGTCACATCCCTGACCAAGTCACTTCTCCCCCGATTGCTCGGTTTGGCTCAAGGAAGAGTCTTGGTGGTTACAAACTTTTCCCATTTAAGAATGATGGAGGCCACTGTGTTATTGGGGACATTCAATGCTACAGAAATGTCTTGGCACCCTTCCCCAGATCTGTGCCTCAACACAATCCTGTCTCGGAGCTCTACAGACAATTACTTCAACCTCATGGTTTGGTTTTTTCTCTGACATGCACTGTCAACTGTGGGACCTTGTATAGACAGGTGTGTGCCTTTCCAAATCATGTCCAGTGAATTGAATTTACCACACGTGGACTCCAACACGTGTGGTACAACATTTCTAAAAACCTGTTTTCACTTTGTTATTATGGGGTATTGTGTGTAGATTGATAAGGAAAATGTTTTCTTTAATCCATTGTAGCGCAAGGCTGTAATGTAACAAAATGTGTAAAAAGTCAAGAGGAATGCACTTTACCGTAGAGGCGTGGCGAACTAATACTATAGACTTGCCTTGTTAAATAAAGGTTAAATAAATACAAAACAATATAGTATATAGAGCAAGGTTTCCAAGTTTGGAAACCATGCTATAGAGAATGAAACACACGGACTATCAGATACAGAAAGAGAGACAGGGGAAAGAAAGAGAGAGACAGGGGAAAGAAAGAGAAAGACAGAGACAGAGGAAAGAAAGAGAGAGACAGAGACAGGGGAAAGAAAGACAGGGACAGGGGAAAGAAAGAAGCAAGTGAATGAATGTCTGGTAAGGGAAAACTGCCAACACCAGAACTCTCTCTTTACTACACAGACCCCAACTATTCTACTAAGATTTCCCTCAGCTATATACAAATAAAACAATTTCTAACTGCATGTCTTGGAGATACATTAAAGTCCCTAAAGTGAATGAGTTGAAGTGGACTCTCCAATGGGCTTTACCCTGGCAGTCTGAACAGGGATGTGTCCCAAATGGCACCCTATTCCCTATGTAGTGCACTACTTTTGACCAGAGCCCTATTGGCCCTGGACAAAACTAGGGCACTACATAGGTAATAGTGTGCTATGTGGGACATAAACCCTGAACTCTGCACCACTGTCTGCTGCAGCATCATAACTCTCTCATGTAACAGACTGGAGGGGCTGATAAAAACCCTCTCTGTCCTTTATTTCCCTCAGGGATTTCCTTCATTCCCCTCATCACCCAGACTGTTTGCTCAGTCGGAAGGATTCGCAACAGAACACTGTGCATCTCAAATGACACCCCTATTCCCTACTTAGTGCCCTACTTTTGACCAGGACCTATACATTTTTGAAGTGCACCATATTGCGAACAGGGTACCATTTGAGATGCACACCACAACTTCCCATTCCTTTGACCCTCTATGGCTCTCCTCTCACCATGGAAAGCATCTGCAGCCTCTCTCCCGGTACATCATGCCAGAGATCGCTTTAAACGATGGGCCCCCGAAGAGCAATTTGTGCCTGAGGAAGTCACTGTGAGTTGTTTTGGATAGTTTTTTTTCTGGGACAGGGAGAGCGTTGAGATGGCCATACAGGTCTTCCCATTCTGGTCCTTTCCCACACCCACTCATCATGATGTCCACCACTAGGAGGAAAGGAGAGATATGGGGGAGGGGGGGAGTAGAGAGAGAGAGAGAGATGGGAATAGAGAAAGAGATGGGAAGAGAGAGATAGAGAGAGAGAGAGAGAGAGAGAGAGAGAGAGAGAGAGAGAGAGAGAGAGAGAGAGAGAGAGAGAGAGAGAGAGAGAGAGAGAGAGAGAGAGAGAGATGGGAAGAGAGAAAGAGAGAGAGATGGGAAGAGAGAGACACACAAAGAAAATGAGAGTCTTCCATTATGTGTTAGAGTGCTGGGCTAGAATGGACAACAATCCCCTACCAGCTCCCCCTACACCTCCACCCTGCTCATCTAACCTCCTCCTCCCTTTCAATTAAATTAAATTCAAAGAGCAAATGAAACATATGTTTACATTGTCAAAGCAAGTGAAATAGATAATAAACAAAAGTGAAATAAACAATCAAAATGAACAGTAAATATTACACTCAAAGGAATAGACACATTTCAGATGTCATATTATGGATATGTACAGTGCTATAACGATGTGCAAATAGTTAAAGTACAAAAGGAAACATTTATAAAAAGAAAAATGGGTTGTATTCACAATGGTGTTTGTTCTTCACTGGTTGCCCTTTTCTTTTTTCAACAGGTCACAAATATTGCTGCTGTGATTGCACACTTTAGTATTTCACCCAATTGATATGGGAGTTTATCAAAATTCAATTTGTTTTCAAATTCTTTGTGAGTCTGTGTAATCTGAGGGAAATATGTGTCTCCAGTATGGTCATACATTGCGCAGGAGGTTAGGAAGTGCAGCTCAGTTTCCACCTCATTTTGAGGGCAGTGTGCACATAGCCTGTCTTCTCTTGAGAGCCATGTCTGCCTACGGCGGCCTCTCTCAATAGCAAGGCTATGCTCACTGAGTCTGTACATAGTCAAAGCTTTCCTTAAGTTTGGGTCAGTCACAGTGGTCAGGTATTCTGCCGCTGTGTACTCTTTGTTTAGGGCCAATAAGAATTATAGTTTGCTCAGTTTTTTTGTTAATTCTTTCCAATGTGTCAAGTAATTATCTATTTGTTTTCTCATGATTTGGTTGGGTCTAATTGTGTTGCTGTCCTGGGGCTCTATGGGGTCTGTTTGTATTTGTGAACAGAGCCCCGGACCAGCTTGCTTAGTGGACTCTTCTCTAGGTTAATATCTCTCTAGGTGATGGCTTTGTTATGGAAGGTTTGGGAATCGTTTCTTTTTAGGTTGTTGCAGAATGTAATGTCTCTTTTCTGGATTTTGATAATTATCGGCCTAATTCTGCTTTGCATGCATTATTTGGTATTTAACGTTGTACACGGAGGGTGTTGTTGCAGAATTCTGCATGCAGAGTCTCAATTTGGTATTTGTCAAATTTTGTGAATGATTAGTTAGTGAGCGGAACCCAGACCTCACAACCATAAAAGGAAATGGGTTCTATAACTAATTCAAGTATTTTTAGCCAGATCCTAATTGGAATGTCAAATTTTATGTTCCTTTTGTTGTAGAAGGCCTTCATTGTCTTGTCTCTCAGACTGTTCACAGCATTGTGGAAAATACCTGTATTGCTGATGTTTAGCCGAGGTGTGTATCATTTTTTGTGTGCTATAGAGCAATGGTGACTAGATGGAATTTGTATTTGTGGTCCTGGCAATTGGACCTTTTTTGGACATTATTTTTGTCTTCCTGAGATTTACTGTCAGAGCCCAGGTCTGACAGAATCTGGGTTGAAGATCTAGGTGTTGCAGTATGGCCCTCCTTCGTTGGGGACAGAAACACCAAATCATTCTGCTACACTGGTACTGACACTCGTCGGATGTGGCAAGGCATGAAAACTATTACGGACTACAAAGGGAAACCCATCCGCAAGCTGCGCAGTGACGCGAACCTACCAATTGAGCTATCTGCCTTTGATGCTCGCTTTGAGGCAAGCAATACTGAAGCATGCATGAGAGCACCAGCTGTTCCGATGTGAGCAAGACCTCTACACAGATCAACATTCACAAAGCCGCAGGGCCAGACGGATTACCAGGACGTCTACTCAATGCATGCACGGACCAACAGGCAAGTGCCTTCACTGACTTTTTCAACCTCTCCCTGGCCGAGTCTGTAATACCTCCATGTTTCAAAAAGACCACCAAAGTCCCTGTGCCCAAGAAAGCGAAGGTAACCTTCCTAAATGATTACCTCCCCGTAGCACTCACATCGGTAGACATGAAGTGCTATAAAAGGCTGGTCATGGCTCACATCAACATCATCATGCCAGAAACCCTAGACCCAGTCCAATTCGCATATCGCCCCAACAGACCCAGAGATGACACAATCTCAATCGCACTCCACACTGTCCTTTCCCACCTGGACAAAAGGAACACCTATGTGAGAAGGCTGTACATTGACTACAGCTCAGTGTTCAACACCATAGTGCCCACAAAGCTAATTACTAAGCTAAGGACCATGGGATTAAACACCTCCATCTGCAACTGGATGCTGGACTTCCTGACGGGCCGCCCTCAAGTGGTAAGGGTAGGCAATAACACATCTGCCACGCTGATCCTCAACACTGGGGCCCCTCAGGGTGTTCGTGCTTGGTGCCCTCCTGTACTCCCTGTTCACCCATGACTGCGTGGCCATGCACAACTCCAACACCATCATTAAGTTTGCTGATGACACAACAGTGGTAGGCATGATCACCATCAACGATGAGACAGTCTATAGGGAGGAGGTCAGAGACCTGGCAGTGTGGTGCCAGGACAACATCCTCTCTCTCAATAAGAGCAAGACAAAGGAGCTGATTGTGGACTATAGGAAAAGGAGGGTCAAACAGGCCCCCATTACCATTGATGGGACTGAAGTGGAGCGGGTTGAGAGTTTCAAGTTCCTTGGTGTCCACATCACCAACGAACTATCGTGGTCCAAACATGCCAAGACAGTTGTGAAGAGGACACAACGACACTTTTTCCCCATCAGGAGATGGAAAAAGATTTGGCATTGTCCCCAGATCCTCAAAAAGTTATACAGCTGCACCATTGAGAGCATCCAGACCGGTTGCATCATCGCCTGGTATGGCAACTGCTCGGCATCTGACCATAAGGTGCTACAGAGGGTAGTGTGTAGGGCCCAGTACATTTTTTGGGCCAAGCTTCCTGATATCCAGCATCTATATACTAGACGGTGTCAGAGGAAGGCCCAAAAAATGGTCAAAGACCTCGACTAACCTGTACCCCCGCACATTGACTCTGTTCCGGTACCCCCTATATACAGCCTCGTTATTGTTATGTAATATATATATTTTTTTACTTAACTCTATTTCATGAACTGCACTGTTGGTTAAGGACTTGTAAGTAAATAGTTTCACGGTAAGGTCTACACCTGTTGTATTCGTAAAATTTCATTAAATTCTTTGTTCAGCAAACAGTAGACATTTGACTTCAGATTCTAGTAGGGTGAGGCCGAGACTGTTCTAGTGCCCTCGCCAATTTGTTGATATATATGTTGAAGATGATGGGGCCCAAGCTGCATCCCTATCTCACCCCACAGCCCTGTAGAAAGAAATGTGTGTGTTTTTTGGCAAATTTTAACTGCACACTTGATGTCTGTGTACATGGATTTTATAACGTTGTATGTTTTTCATGCCAAATTAAGTCAATTATTTTTTTTTATCAACAAAGCATGTGAAGACTTTGCATTTGTTTTGGTTTGTTTGTTTGTCAATTATGGTGTGCAGGGTGAATACGTGGTCTTTCGTACAGTAATTTGGTAAAAATCCAATTCGACTTTTGCTCAGTACATTGTTTTCACTGAGGAAATGTACAAGTCTATTTGGAATTTGTTGTCAAATCGAATTTTATTTGTCACATACACATGTTTAGCAGATGTTATTGTGGGTGTAGTGAAATGCTTGTGTTTCTAGCTCCAATAGTGCAGTAACAAGTATTATCTAACAATTTCACAACAATACACACAATACCCACAAATATAAAGTAAAGAAATGGAATTGAGAATATATAAATAGTTGGACGAGCAATGTCAGAGCGGCATAGACTAAGATACAGTAGAATAGAATATAATACAGTACATACAGTACATATGAGATGAGTAATGCAAAATATGTCATTATTAAAGTGACAAGTGTTCCATTATTAAAGTGACCAGTGATTTCATGTCTATATAGCGCAGCAGCCTCAAATGTGTTAGTGATGGCTATTTAACAGTCTGATGGCCTTCAGATAGAAGCAGACCGCACCACCCTCTGGAAAGCCCTGCAGTTGCAGGTGGTGCAGTTTCTGTACCAAGCAGTGATACAGCCCGACAGAATGCTCTCAAATGTGCATCTGTAAAAGTTTGTGAGGGTTTTAGATGCCAAGCCAAATTTCTTCAGCCTCCTGAGTTTGAAGCGGCGCTGTTGCGCCTTCTTCACCACACTGTCTGTGTGGAAGGACCATTTCAGTTTGTCAGTGGTATGTACGCCAAGGAACTTGAAGCTTTCCACCTTCTCCACTGTGGTCCCGTCGATGTGGGTGGGGGATGCCCACTCTGCTTTTCCTGAAGTCCACGATCAGCTCCTTTGTTTGGGTCCTCACCTCCTCCCTGTAGGCTGTCCCTGTCTCGTCATTGTTGGTAATCAGGCCTCTAACATCTGTTAGATGTGTCTGATTGATCATGTCTGTTAGATGTGGCTGATTTATCATGTCTGTTAGATGTGGCTGATTTATCCGCCATTTAGATGTTTCTGATTAATCCATCTGTTAGATGTGGCTGATTAATCCGCCTGTTAGGTGTGGCCAATTAACTTGCCTGTTAGATGTGGCTGATTAATCTGATATGTCTGTTAGATGTGGCTGATTATTCCGTCTGTTAGAAGTGACTAATTAATCTGCCTGTTAGATGTGGCTGATTAATCTGACATGTCAGTTAGATGTGGCTGGTTAATCTGACGTCTGTTAGATGTGGCTGATTATTCCGTCTGTTAGATGGCTGGTTAATCTGACATGTCTGTTAGATGTGGTTGATTAATCTGATATGTCTGTTAGATGTGGCTGATTATTCCGTCCGTTAGATGTGACTAATTAATCCGCCTTTTAGATGTGGCTGATTAATATGACATGTCTGTTAGATGTGGCTGATTAATCTGCCTGTTAGATGTGGCTGATTAATTTGCCTGTTAGATGTGGTTGATTAATCTGACATGTCTGTTAGATGTGGCTGATTATTCCGTCTGTTAGAAGTGACTAATTAATCCGCCTGTTAGATGTGGTTGATTAAACTGACATGTCTGTTAGATGTGGCTGGTTAATCTGACATGTCTGTTAGATGTGGCTGGTTAATCTGACATGTCTGTTAGATGTGGCTGATTAATCTGACATGTCTGTTAGATGTGGCTGGTTAATCTGACATGTCTGTTAGATGTGGCTGATTATTCCGTCTGTTAGATGGCTGGTTAATCTGACATGTCTGTTAGATGTGGCTGATTAATCTGATATGTCTGTTAGATGTGGCTGGTTAATCTGACATGTCTGTTAGATGTGGCTGATTAATCTGACATGTCTGTTAGATGTGGCTGATTATTCCGTCTGTTAGATGTGACTAATTTATCTGCCTGTTAGATGTGGATGATTAATCTGACATGTCTGTTAGATGTGGTTGATTAATCTGACATTTCTGTTAGATGTGGCTGATTAATCTTACATGTCTGCTGGTTGTGGCTGATTATTTCGTCTGTTAGATGTGTCTGTTTATTCTGTCTGTTAGATGTGTCTGATTAATCCATCTTTTAGAAGTGACTAGTTAATCCGCCTGTTAGATGTGGCTGATTAATCTGACATGTCTGTTGGATGTGGCTGATTATTCTGTCTGTTAGATGTGTCTGATTAATCCATCTTTTAGAAGTGACTAGTTAATCCGCCTGTTAGATGTGGCTGATTAATCTGACATGTCTGTTAGATGTGGCTGATTATTCTGTCTGTTAGATGTGCTGATTAATCCGACTGTTAGATGGATGGATAAATAGCAATACCGTGGCATCTGGTCTGCTGGATGAATGGATACATAGCAATACTCATCTGTGTGTGTTGGTACGTGCAAATTATGTCAGATACATCCCTATGTTCTTGTGTTATTATATAAAGCAACGGTTGTTAATGTGTACAGCCACATTTCAGATACATTTTTGTCCATTTGAACAGCAGGAGGACCAATCTACCTTGTTTTATTAGGGCTCTAAAGCAATACTAGTTGTGCCCCCCCCCCCCCCATGGATTTAAAATGCCCCCTCAAGCATGTAACCCTGGAGCCGGGCCTGCATACTGGTAAAGTTACCAAGTTGTTAGCTAGCTACTTAAGTCACAAACATGACTGAACAAGGTTAACGCCCCACAACTGTGAGTAGTTTTAGAGAAAACATTATCTGCCACAGTAATAAAATACTGGGTCAGATATTTTGAACAGTTTGGAATAGAAACAAGCAATTTTCCCTGTATTAATGGTGCAAGCATGACAGGAACTACTCTGGAAACAACAGTAAACAGTACAGCCAAGCATTTTCATTACAGCAACAACAACAATTTCAAAGCACACTGGTGCTCCCATTTAAAAAACATTCCTGTAAAGCAAAGAATTTAGGAGCATTTGAACCCAAAATGGTCACTAGTGCCTGGCTGGGTACAAGGCCATCATTGATCCTGCCAAGCCCTTTACTTTTCTTGAATAGCTGTCCATTGAATGGAGGCTCTCAGGTCTAGTTAAAATGACACTCTCCAATATAGCATAATAATGGCCCATCTCTGAGAGGAGAGATGAGAGGGCTTGATTGATGCTAAGACGCCTAGTCACAGTCATATTGTTGACCTCTACCAGTCTCCCTAACACAATCTCACTCCTTTCTGAGACAAAGCTCTCTCTTCACCTCCCCAAACCCCAGCCCATTGATTGCCCATAAAACTCTATAAGGCCCCATTTGAACAGGCTCCAACCCACTGGCACAGCCTCCTGTAATGCGTAATGATGGACGAATCCCGGGAACCCTGTGGAATTCCAGAATCCCAATCATGCTCCAAAGAACCATATTGGCCAATTAAAATGTCTAAGCTTGTTCAGAGCTAAAGAAAGCCATTCATGGGTAAGGGAGAGGAAGGTTTCCTTAGGTTGGACCTGTCTCTAGGTTCCATTCATGCACCTCATCCATTACTGAGCTCCACCAAACAGATTTCCTTTTGGCAGATACAGCATGTCCGATGCTGGATGGCTGGATTGGAGTCAATGCATATATGGGACTGTTTTGTTTCACTGCGTTTGTGTTCTGTCTGTGGCATGGAATCACACTCAGCTTTGTTCTGTTCTCAGAGCTGGTGGTGAGACCTTGGGAGTATTTATTTCCATTAAGGTTTTAAGCTTGAAACACTGCCAGTAAACATTGTATTTGTATACGGATATCTAAGAAGACGTTTGACCCTGGGAACCAGAATGTCTTATTGAGCAGTTCAAACAGTCTGACATGATTCAGTCACTTTGTTAAGAACGATTAATACAAGAATGTTGTCATGCCTGGGAGCGTCACAGTAAAAACAATGTTTCACACTGTCAGGAACAAGCCTCACCAAGCCCTTTTGTGAAGGAGGAAGAAAAATGGCCCTAGATGAAAACTTAAATCAGTGATTTCTGATTCTTGTTCAGCAGTTGAATAGGTTGAATAGCCCAGAAGAAGAGAGATGATACTCTGTGTGGGTGAGAGCGGCGAGCGACACACACAGACACACACACACACACACACACAGACACACGCACGCACACAGGCATACAGACGCACGCACGCACACACACACACATACACACGCACGCATACAGACACACGCACACACACACATACTCCCACTCTCACACACACGAGTGTCTTGAGAACACCATTCCTTCAAGCTGATAAATCAACCAGAGAAACAGGCTGTTGACGGAGGCCCCTCACACGGTAATTAGAGGTCGAAACACTACGGTGGCAAAACATGAACAATCCTCTCCAATTCCCTCACGTCTCCTGAGGCTCAACCCCCTGGTGAAGGGGGCAGGAGAGGGGGTCCTTAGAGAGGGGTTTCCCTTCGTCCCTGGTGATGTGTCCCAATAGACCACAGAGAGGGTCTGAGAAAGGGGTTTCCTTCTTCTTCAGCTGTTGCTGTCTCTAGAAAAAGAGCAAAAGGAGTAAGAAGAACAATTGAGCACACCCTCCTGTTTGTCCTGGCACAACCTCTCCGAAACATTCTTGCACTCAACATTATTTCTATCTCTGTCATATCAAACTAATACATAATTTGATTAATTATACAAATAAATCATACGGTATTAAAATAAATAAACAAAATACACCACCAGTACAGAGGGTGAAGTGTGGTACAATCACTCTGTGAGGAAGGGAGGGGGTCATCATTAAATAACAGAGAACACTGAAGCAACATGGAGCTGAGGAGAACAGAACACAGGTGTTCCAAACCTGCTAGCAATTTCTCCAACTCCAAACTGAAGCCTGATGAGCAGCAAGTGTGACAAAAGGGCTAGACTATCAAAGAGCCTTTTGTATCCTGCTAAAAGAAAAGCAGCTGGACATGATGAACCACTTCAATAAAAACCCTACAGTACTCAACCTGGCTACCAGGCCCAGTACACAGCCATTTGTAATACACACAGGTCCAAACATGTTTCCATTTTAGTTGAAATCAATCACTATTTATAGGTGGCTTCTCACTGTTTGTGCTCACACATGTGCTTGACCAGGAGACATCCTATAGATATCCTATAGACACTCACATACTGTACATTACATATAGTGCCTTCGGAAAGAATTCAGAACCCTTGACTTTTTCTAAATGTAGTTACGTTACTGCCTTATTCTAAAATGTATGAAATATAAAAAAAATCTGCAATCTACACACAATACCCCATATGGACAAAGTGAAAACAGGTTTGCAAATGTATTCAAAATAAAACACAGAAATAACTTATTTACAAAGGTATTCAGACTTTAAATTGAGGTCAGGTGCATCCTGTTTCCATTGATCACCCATGAGATCTTTCTACAACTTGATTGGAGTCCACCTGTGGTAAATTCAATTGATTGGACATGATTTGAAAAGGCACAGAGCAAAAACCATGTCATGAGGTCGAAGGAATTGTCCGCAGAGCTCGGAAAACAGGATTGTGTCGAGGCACAGATCTGGGGGAGGGTACCAAAATATTTCCCGCAGCAAAAACACATTGGCCTCCATCATTCTTAAATGGAAGAAGTTTGGAACCACCAAGACTCTTCATAGAGCTGGCCGCCTGGCAAAACTGAGAAATCGGGGTAGAAGGGCTTTGGTCAGGGAGGAGACAAAGAACCTGATGGTCACTCTGACAGAGCTCTAGAGTTCCTCTTTGGAGATGGGAGAACCTTTCAGAAGGACAACCATCTCTGCAGCAGTCCACCAATCAGGCCTTTATGGAAGAGTGGCCAGACGGAATCCACTTCTCAGTAAAAGGCACATGACAGCCTGCTTGGAGTTTGCCAAAAGGCACCTAAAGAGTCTCAGGCCATGATAAACAAGATTCTCTGGTCTGATGAAACCAAGATTGAACTCTTTGGCATGAATCCCAAGAGTCACGTCTGGAGGAAACCTGGCACCATCCCTATGGTGAAGCATGGTTGTGGAAGCATCATGCCGGTAAGGGATGTTTTTCAGCAGCAGGGACTGGGAGACTAGTCAGGATTGAGGGATGATGAACGGAGCAAAGCACTGAGAGATCCTTAATGAAAACCTGCTCCAGAGCGCTCAGGACCTTAGACTGGGTGAAGGTTCACCTTCCAACAGGACAACGACCCTAAGCACACAGCCAAGACAACGCAAGAGTGGCTTCGGGACAGGTCTTTGAGTGGCAAGTCTCTGAATGTCTTTGAGTGGCCCAGCCAGAGCCCGGACTTGAACCCGATCGAACATCTCTGGAGAGACCTGAAAATAGCTGTGCAGCGATTCTCCCCATCCAAACTGACAGAGCTTGAGAGAAGAATGGGAGAAACTCCCCAAACACAGATGTGCTTGTAGTGTCATACCCAAGAAGACTTGATGCTGTAATCGCTGCCCAAGGTGCTTCAACAAAGTACTGAGTAAAGGGTCTAAATAATTATGTAAATGTATATTTCAGTTAAAAATATATACCCAGACACGGGGTAATGCTGAGGTCTCAGATGGGGACGGATGGTTAGGCTATAGGGCTCTTATTCACTGACCGTCCGGGAAACAGAAGAACCACATCCCGATAAAATATCCCAGCATTCCTGAGTGTATGGAATGTCCGTTGGCATCCCTCTCGTCTTCCTCCCTTCCAAATATCTGTGTAGTGTACTGAGCCTCCACAAAATGACAATTCCACCTGGCACATTTTGTTCTAAACAAAAACAGAATCATGTTTGAAACCAAAATTAATCTAATTTGTTCTGCTGTCATCCACGCCTGAAGACATCTCCTCATGGGTCTCTCTACTTCAGCCATGTTGAACTGGTCTTCAGTGAAGAAAAGGAAAGTGCAAATATTTCCATTAATTATATTCCACATAATAATTCACATTTCCTGTTGCTGCAGGATTATTTTCCTACTGTAAACTATCTGAAATTAAGATCCCGCGTCTGTATTTTCTCTTGAACGCTGCAGGCGTTTAAGTGACACCTTCATATCTACAGTCACACACCATCAATGTTTTTACCCAGCACTGACTCACTGAGAGGCTTGTTTAATTTTCTTAAGTAACAGGTGAACACTTTGGAATAAGGATGCACTTGATTCAGGCTGAATGAGTCAAGCAAGACTCTGGGTGTGCGTCCCAAATAGTACCCTATTCCATACATGGTGCACTACTTTCAACCAGAGCCCTATAGTTCCTGGTCAAAACGAGTGCACTACAGAGGGTTCCATTTGGGACGCAACATGGATGGGTACAGGACATGAAAGAGTGCCTTAATAAGGATCCAACTGGCCCCTGCAGTGTCACGTTCCGAACAACCACTTCTAACCCCTATCTCATCATATATGCACATACACACTCACGCAGGGACACACACACACACACACACACCATTTCTATGTAAAATGAAGTGTGTTGCAAAGTGGACACGTAGACGTCAGTTAGACCATGGTCAGTTTCTGTATCAAGGAGAGGAATTCAGCCTAATGAAACGTTTAAATGAGCTCTGTAAAGGAGGTCAAGTAAACCCAGAGGTCATTAGAAAGACACTTAGGAAGAGAGGGCTACAAAGAAACAGAGATGGGTCACTGGCTAAAAGATACTTTGAAACCACCTCATCAAGTAAAAAAGCCAAATTTCATGAAAATAACTATCCTGTCATATCATCAACGCTTCTCAAGAAATGTGAAATCCTGTCAGATCGACAACACTTCTCAAGAAATGTGAAATCCTGTCAGATCACCAACACTTCTCAAGAAATGTGAAATCCTGTCAGATCGCCAACACTTCTCAAGAAATGTGAAATCCTGTCAGATCGCCAACACTTCTCAAGAAATGTGAAATCCTGTCAGATCGCCAACACTTCTTAAGAAACGTGAAACCCTGTCAGATCGCCAACACTTCTCAAGAAACGTGAAATCCTGTCAGATCGCCAATGCTTTTCAAGAAATAGAGCAGAACAAACATTACACACTGTTAGGGTGAAAATAAACAACATTAGAGATAACATTAGAAACAACATTAGAAACAACATTAGAGATAACATTAGAAATAACATTACAGATAACATTACAGATAACATGAGAAACAACATGAGAGATAACATTAGAAACTACATTAGAGATAACATTAGAAACAACATTAGAAACAACATTAGAGATAACATTAGAAATAACATTACAGATAACATTACAGATAGCATTACAGATAACATGAGAAACAACATGAGAGATAACATTAGAAACTACATTAGAGACAACATTAGAAACAACATTAGAAACAACATTAGATGTAACATTAGAGATAATGTTAGAGATAACATTAGAGATAACATTAAAAACAACATTAGAGATGACAGAGATAACATTAGAAACAACATTACAGATAACATTAGAAACAACATTAGATATAACATTAGAAACAACATTAGATATAACATTAGAAACAACATTAGAGATAACATTGGAGATAACGATAGAGATAACATTATAGTTAACATTAGATATAACATAAGAGATAACCTTAGAGATCAAAATTTGAGATAACATTTGTTGGTTCTTTAATCTAACACCACATGTCAGTTTAATTCTACAATTTATCCAGAACTGAATGTCCCTGGCCCTCTTAAAAAGGACATAAGCAATGCTGGGCTCAAGACAACAGCCTACAAGACATGAATTTGGAGGAAGGACCGGAAACTAACTACAGTGTAGTGCCACTCTACCATCCTTTACAGCAGAAGAAGAGAACAACTACCGTAGGTGTAGAGGGATAGAACACAGCATAGAAGCTGATTCCAACTGTCACGTCCAGGCCTGGGTTAGCAGGCTGGTGTTTAGTTTGTCTTTTGTTTAGGAGGGTTTTGTGTTCTAGGTTTTGTATTTCTATGTTGGGGAAATGGTTCCCAATTAGAGGCAGATGATTGTCATTACCTCTAATTGGGAACCATATATATGTTTGTGGTTTTCAATAGGGTTTTGTGGGTCATTGTTTTAAATAGTATGTTTAGTGGTGTGTGCACTTTTAGCCACACCGGTGTTACGATCTTCGTTTGTTCATTATTTTCCCAGTTACGTGTTAAATAAAGTATGTATACTGGATACCTCGCTGCATCTTGGTCCGTCACTCAAGGAGATCGTGACAGAATGACCCACCAAAAAAGGACCAAGCAGTGAGAGAACCGGGAGTTCTGGACCTGGGAGGAAATTCTGGATGGAAAGGGACCCTGGACCCAGCCTGGGGAGTATCGCCGTCCAAAGGAGGAGTTGGAAGCAGCGAAGGCTGAGCGGCGATATTATGAGGAGAAGTATGGTGTATGGACACCCGATCGGGAGAAATATGATGGAACACGCCTGGCGAGGAAGCCCGAGAGGCAGCCCCAAAAACATTTTTTGGGGGGGCACACGGGGAGTTTGGCTGGTGCAGTTTGGAGACCTGAGCCAACTCCTCGCGCTTTCCGGAGGGAGCGTCGCACTGGTAAGACACCATGTTATGCGGTGAAGCGCACGGTGTCTCCAGTGCGCGTTCACAGCCCGGTGCGTGACTTGCCAGCTCCTCGCATCTGTCGTGCTAGGGGGAGTTGGCAGCCAGGAAAGAGGGTGTTGGCTCAGCGCTCCTGGTCTCGTGCGCCTCTTCGGGCCAGGATATCCTGCGCCGGCTCTGCGTGCGGTGTCTCCGGTTCGTGCCCACAGCCCGGTGCGCGACATTCCAGCTCCCTTCATCTGTGAGGCTAGGGTGAGTGTGCAGCCTGGTAGGATGGTGCCGGCTCTGCGATCCAGGTCTCCTGTGCGCGCCGTGGGTCCAGCACGTCCTGTCCCTGTTTCACGCTCCAGGATCCCTGTGCACGTCGTGGGTCCAGCACGTCCTGTCCCTGTTTCACGCTCCAGGATCCCTGTGCGCGTCGTGGGCCCAGCACGTCCTGTCCCTGCTCCATGCACCAGGATCCCAGTGCGTATCGTAAGCCCAGCACGGCCTGTTCCTGCTCCCCGCACCAGAGTCCCAGTGCGCCTCGTGAGCCCAGCACGGCCTGTTCCCGCTCCCCGCACCAGAGTCCCAGTGCGCATCGTGAG
>QNTS01001494.1:11066-30876 GCA_003317085.1 Hucho hucho
ACCATCCCCACCGTCAAACATGGAGGTGGAAACATTATGCTTTGGGGGTGTTTTTCTGCTAAGGGGACAGGACAACTTCACCGCATCAAAGGGACGATGGACGGGGCCATGTACTGTCAAATCTTGGGTGAGAACCTCAGCCAGGGCATTGAAAATGGGTCGTGGATGGGTATTCCAGCATGACAATGACCCAAAACACACGGCCAAGGCAACAAAGGAGTGGCTCAAGAAGAAGCACATTAAGGTCCTGGAGTGGCCTAGCCAGTCTCCAGACCTTAATCCCATAGAAAATCTGTGGAGGGAGCTGAAGGTTCGAGTTGCCAAACGTCAGCCTTGAAACCTTAATGACTTGGAGAAGATCTGCAAAGAGGAGTGGGACAAAATCCTTCCTGAGATGTGTGCTAACCTGGTGGCCAACTGCAAGAAACATCTGACCTCTGTGATTGCCAACAAGGGTTTTGCCTCCAAGTACTGAGTCATGTTTTGCAGAGGGGTCAAATACTTATTTCCCTCATTAAAATGCATTTCCATTTATAACATTTTTCACATGCGTTTTTCTGGATTTTTTTTTGTTATTCTGTTTCTCACTGATCAAATAAACCTACCACTACAGTTATAGACTGATAATTTCTTTGTCAGTGGGCAAACGTACAAAATCAGCAGGGGATCAAATACTTTTTTCCCTCACTGTAACATGATGACATGACACATCAGTGTAGCGCTGCATTGTGGAGATCAAACCTGGGTCCGAATAGTATTTATTTTCTTTCATATACTTGGAACTTTTGATTGAGCCATTCAGCAGTGTCACATGGGGTTTTTCTCTTGGGACTATTCCATTGATTTCATTGTGAACGCAGGCTCATACACACTATGTCAAAGGTCTGGGTGAAGCTGGTGCAGAGGAGTCAGGCGCAGGACAGCAGAGATGAGTACCAAAGTAATTTTACTAAAAAAAAAACGTACTCATTACAAATAGAAAATCACCAAATACGGACCAAAACACAAAACAATCACACACAAAACCAAGGGGGAAACAGAGGGTTAAATAATGAACATAACTATTGGGGAATTGAAACCAGGTGTGTAAAACAAGGCAAAACAAATGGAACATGAAAGGTAGATCGGCGATGGCTAGAAGACCGGTGACGTCGACTGCCGAACACCGCCCGAACAAGGAGAGGAACCAACTTCGGTGGAAGTCGTGACAGTCCCCGAGGCCGACACCGAACTCGGGGACGACCCGGAGGACGAGGCGCAGGGCGATCCGGATGGAGACGGTGGAACTCCCGCAGCATCGAAGGGTCCAAAACGTCCTCCTCTGGCACCCAGCGTCTCTCCTCCGGACCGTACCCCTCCCACTCCACGAGGTACTGAAGGCCCCTCTTCCGACTCCTCGAGTCCAGGATGGCTCGAACAGCATACGCCGGGGCCCCCTCGATGTCCAGAGGGGGCGGAGGAACCTCCCGCACCTCAGACTCCTGGAGTGGACCAGACACCACCGGCCTGAGAGACACATGGAACGAGGGGTTAATACGGTAATCTGGGGGAAGCTGTAACCTGTAACAAACCTCGTTCAGTTTCCTCAGGACTTTGAATGGCCCCACAAACTGCGGACCCAGCTTCCGGCATTGCAGGCGGAGGGGCAGGTTTCGGGTCGAGAGCCAGACCCGGTCCCCTGGTGCGAACACCGGGGCCTCACTGCGGTGTCGGTTGGCGCTCACCTTCTGACGCCTCACGGCCCGTTGCAAGTGCACATGAGCAGCGTCCCATGTCTCCTCCGAGCGCTTAAACCATTCATCCACCGCAGGAGCCTCGATCTGGCTCTGATGCCAAGGTGCCAGAACTGGCTGATACCCCAATACGCACTGGAAGGGGGAGAGGTTAGTGGAGGAGTGGCGGAGCGAGTTTTGGGCCATCTCTGCCCAGGGGATGAACGCTGCCCACTCCCCCGTCCGGTCCTGGCAATAAGACCGCAGAAACCTACCCACATCCTGGTTTACTCTCTCCACCTGCCCGTTACTCTCGGGGTGAAAACCCGAGGTAAGGCTGACCGAGACCCTCAGACGTTCCATGAACGCCCTCCAGACCCTTGACGTGAACTGGGCACCTCGATCAGACACTATATCCTCAGGCACCCCGTAGTGCCGGAAGACGTGTGTAAACAGAGCCTCCGCAGTCTGTAGGGCCGTAGGGAGACCGGGCAAAGGAAGGAAACAGCAGGACTTAGAAAACCGATCCACAACGACCAGGATCATGGTGTTACCCTGTGATGGAGGAAGATCAGTGAGGAAGTCCACCGACAGGTGCAACCACGGCCGTTGTGGAACGGGTAAGGGCTGTAACTTCCCTCTGGGCAGGTGCCTAGGAGCCTTGCACTGGGCGCACACTGAGCAGGAGGAAACATAAACCCTCACGTCCTTGGCCAAGGTGGACCACAAATACTTCCCACTAAGACAGCGCACTGTCCGACTGATGCCAGGATGAACAGAGGAAGGTGATGTGTGAGCCCAAAAGATCAAATGGTCGCGGACAACAGTCGCCCAGCTGGACACTGGGGGGGAGTGGGCTCTTTACGTAACGCCCTGCTCGATGTCCGTGTCCAGCTCCCACACCACCGGTGCCACCAGGCAAGAGGCCGGAAGTATGGGAGTGTGATCTACCGCTCCTCTGTGTCGTACATCCTGGACAGTGCGTCTTAACGCTCTGGGAACCTGGTCTGTAGGACAGGGTGAAAACAAAACGGGTAAAGAACATGGCCCACCTTGCCTGGCGAGGGTACAGTCTCCTCGCCACCCGGATGTACTCCAGATTACGGTGGTCAGTCCAGATGAGAAAAGGGTGCTTAGCCCCCTAAAGCCAATGTCTCCACGCCTTCAGAGCCTTGACTACAGCGAACAACTCCCGGTCCCCCACATCATAGTTTTGCTCCGACGGGCTGAGCTTCTTCGAAAAAGAGGCACAGAGACGGAGCTTTGGTGGCGTACCCGAGCGCTGAGAGAGCACGGCTCCTATCCCAGCCTCGGACACGTCCACCTCTACTATGAACGCCAAAGAGGGATCCGGATGAGCCAGCACAGGAGCCGAGGTAAACAGAGCCTTCAGGTGACCAAAAGCCTTGTCCGCCTCTGCCAACCACTGCAGTCACACCGGTCCCCCCTTCAGCAGTGAGGTAATGGGAGCCGCTACCTGATCAAAGCCCTGGATAAACCTCCGGTAGTAGTTGGCAAACCCTAGAAACCGCTGCACTTCCTTTACCGTGGTGGGAGTCGGCCATTTACGCACGACTGAAATGCAGTCACTCTCCATCTCCACCCCTGACGTGGAATTGCGGTACCCTAGGAAGGAGACGGACTGTTGGAAGAACAGACATTTCTCAGCCTTGACGTACAGGTCATGCTCCAACAGTCGACCTAGCACCCTGCGCATCAGGGACACATGCTCGGCGCGTGTAGCGGAGTATATCAGAATGTCATCAATATACACCACTACACCCTGCCCGTGCAGGTCCCTGAAAATCTTGTCTACAAAAGCCTGGAAAACTGATGGAGCATTCATCAACCCGTACGGCATGACGAGGTACTCATAGTGCCCTGAGGTGGTACTAAATGCCGTCCCCCTCCCGGATACGCACCAGGTTGTAAGCGCTCCTGAGGTCCAATTTTGTGAAGAAGCACGCCCCGTGCATTGACTCTATTGCACTGGCTATGAGAGGCAGCGGGTAGCTGTATCTCACAGTGATTTGGTTGATACCTCGATAGTCAATGCACGGGCACAGACCTCCATCCTTCTTCTTCACAAAAAATAAACTCAAGGAGGCAGGTGAAGTGGAGGGCCAAATGTACCTCTGTCCCAGGGATTCGGAGACATATGTTTCCATAGCCGCCTCTCCTCCTGTGACAGGGGATACACGTGACGGGTGGTAATTTATACGGGTGGTAATTTAGTCGCCCTCTTCTTACAGAAGGCGAGAGCCATATCGGCATATTCAGAGGGGATGTGCACGGTGGAGACCTGGTCTTTCCACCATACCCTAAACACCTCCCCGAGCACTTTCGTGATCACCCCTTGAGAGCCCTCTGTTGCCACGAAATAGTGGGGTCATGGCAGGCCAACCAGGGTAGGCCCAGCACCACCGGAAACGCAGGAGAATCAATAAGGAAAAGACTAATTCTCTCCTTGTGACCCTCCTGCGTAACCATGCTCAGTGGAGTGGTGGCCTCCCTAATTAGCCCTGACCCTAATGGTCGACTATCTAGGGCGTGCACAGGGAAGGGCATATCCACAGGAACAATGGGGATCCCTAAACTCTGGGCAAATGATCTGTCAATAAAATTCCCAGCTGCACCTGAATCTACTAGCGCCTTATGCTGGGAAACTCAGGAAATTTAATAAACAAAAACATGTGAGCAACAGGGGCTCTGGGGGAGCCTGGTGCCGACTCACCTGGGGTGACAACTCCCTGAGGAACCCCCCCAGCACCGACCAGCAGTGTGCCCTCTGCGGCCACAGATGGTGCAGGGGACGGCCCCTCCTCCGGTCGTCCTAAGCGCAGCACCTCCCAGCTCCATGGGCATCGGATCGGAGGTGCTGGAGGATGGAACTGACAGGCCCTGATCCGGACGTCCGTGGGTAGCCAGCAGGTTATCCAGTCGGATGGACATGTCCCCCAGCTGGTCCAACGTGAGGGTGGTCTCTCTGCAGGCCAACTCCCAGCGGACGTCCTCGCGTAGACTGCACCGGTAGTGATCGATCTCCTTCCATCCATACGGTGTTGGCCCACTCCAGGGAGAGGCAGGAGAGGCAGGAGACGAGGGCGGACAACATAATTATTGGGGAATTGAAACCAGGTGTGTAAAACAAGACAAAACAAATGGAACATGAAAGGTAACGTCGACCGCCGAACACCGCCCGAACAAGGAGAGGGACCAACTTCGGCGGAAGTCGTGACACACTACAACATAATACACTCTGGGGGTCCTTCATTGACCTTGTGGTAAGTCTGTGGGGATGGACCAGAGCCATGACGCAGACATTTCTAGGTATAAACTCCATGTCATAGATTTGCTACGCTGTGTGTTTGCTCAAAATGACCTGGTATCTGCTTGTTTTGATGCTATTTACACTCTTGCCTGTGCACTACCAACAGGTCAAAAGACCAAAAACATTCAGATTAAGGCTGGGGAAACAATTTCATGATCTCAAATACTGTGTGTTTCCCTATGAATTAGGATTCCGGGCCGACAGCAGACCACCTGCTCACCTAAATCCCAACCCTGGCAAGAATGGGGGCTCTGATCAAATCACTTTCAACCAGATCAACAAAACTTGATGCAGAAAACCCAACCTCCCCCCACCTTTCTCTCTCTGCTTGGCATCCCGCTGCTTCCTATTTAAGTTTCCCTGTGACCCCTGACCTTTGAAGCGGTCTGCTGTCGGCCCGGAATCCTTTGGCACCCAGCCCAATCCTATTAGCCGGGGTGGCTGAGAGCCTTGTAAGTCTCCCCCAGAAAGCCACCGCCACTGCTCCCTCAATGTACTGTAGCTACACACACACACAAGTCCCAGTATGACCCCCTGTTAGTAGTGGATGTGACACTGCTCATAGCATGGGTTGTGGTGTTTGCGTGTCCAGTCTCCTAGTAAACCGCCGCCTGGAACATGCCAGGCACCAGGCTAAAGCTTAGAGGACACAGTACTGAGTAGACAGAGACACACATTTTCAGGGGCTTAATGGTGGGTAGCGGCACGCAACACGACTGTACCCAAATCTAACCGAGAAGCCTAAAGTAAAGCTGCTGTACCCAAACTCGAACCAAAGCTACCCAAACAAGGCATAAACTACGAGCAACATTGGCTAACCGGGCTATCTGCATTGTGTCCCGCCACCCACCAACCCCTCTTTTACGCTACTGCTACTCTCTGTTCATCATATATGCATAGTTACTTTAACCATATCTACATGTACATACTACCTCAATCAGCCCGACTAACCGGTGCCTGTATGCGGCCTCGCTACTCTTATAGCCTCGCTACTGTATATAGCCTCGCTGCTGTTTTTTTTCACTGTCTTTTTACTGTTTTTATTTCTTTACTTACCTATTGTTCACATAATACCTTTCTTGCACTGTTGGTTAGAGCCTGTAAGTAAGCATTTCAATGTAAGGTCTACACCTGATGTATTCGGCGCACGTGACAAATAAACTTTGATTTGATTTGATCCGCTGCCATAAGCCAACAGGTCAAAGGTCAAGGCAGTGGCGAGCTGGCCACCCTGTTGACCTGTTGATCTCTCTCTGTGTAGCTGCTGGCCAGCCAGCCGTGTGATGTAACCACGGGGTGCTGTACAATTCAAATGACAAATAGCATCATGTCCTGTGTCGATCACTTGTGAATGTGAGAGAGAAAGTGAGTGTTGAAATTCACATTGGGTAGACAGCAGACTATATACAGATGTAGGATCTTAATTTGATCACCCTGTTGCTGCAGCAGGATAATTATCCTGCAGCAAAAGGAAATGTGAATTAAAGTGGAAAATACAAACTTCAGAAGCCTTTTTAAACCTCAAATACACTGCATTGCAGAACAGTTATCCTGCAACAGGGTGATCAAATTCAGATCCTACATCTGTAGATGATCTGGTGGAAGGAGATCAAAAGTGATGCTGACATGCGTGCACACACACACACACACACACACACACACACACACACACACACACACACACACACACACACACACACACACACACACACACACACACACACAGATTGTGTGGAGGTCAATCTAAATTTAGTTTAAGTATGCTCTGCACAGTCTGGCTCTCACTGCCAGTAGAATAAAGCAAACACGGCAGACTACCCACACCACTGGCGTACCTCACGCCCTCTCAATGTGGGGGGGACTATGAGCTCTGGGGGGCCCTCAACCCAATACTCTTTTTGAGGGGTTGGGGTCCAGGGGCCCTTTGCCCCCAGATAGCATATGAACACCTCATAAGCCATGTTCCTTGCTCAGACCTTGTGAGTGGGCCTTGCAAAACTGTAGTATGCCACTGACACACACACACACACACACACAGTGTAATGTGTGTATTACATGAACTGACCCTTTCTCCGACCTGCCCGTTGTACAATGTTATGCTGCTGTAGATACAGATAGAGACAGATTAAATCAAATCTGCCTTGGCAATGTTGCACTATCTTTGTTTACACAACTACTGCCAGCAGCACATACCTGTAGGTGTCTCATTCTGAGAACTGGGAGCCTCCATCTGTGAGGTATTTCTACTGTACTATTTTGTACCAGGTCATATTTAAGCCCCAAAAAGGCTAAAAGAAAATATGCCCCCAAAATGTCATTCTTATATGCTACTGTGAAAATACTGCCATGTGGTTTGATGGAATTTTTGTCTTAGGAGTTTTGCGTAAAGCCTGTGACTTTTGTCTAACTTGCCTGTGGCACTTGTTTTCCGCAACAGTTTTATTGAGGGATGGATCATCATCACTGTTTCTGGGATATAATTACTGCAGCAAGGCCGTATTCATAAAGCGTCTCAGAGTAGGAGTGCTTACTTACAGTAAGCTTGCTTACTTACAGTTAAGTCAAGATCCAAACATGTTCCATATCCATATACAGTACCTCTGTGAAGGATGAGCAGTACAAACCTGCCAGTCCCAGATGATACTAACCCCCCCCCCACATACCCCTTCAAATCCTATCCTGCATTTCCCCCTCTCCCTGGAGCGAGCAGAAGCATGCCATGGCATCGGCAGCAGCAGCAGTAGCTGACATCACTTGTTTACCATCTTCTAGGTCGGCGCTCGCTCTACCTCGCTCTCTGACTGTGGCACATAATGCACTGTTACGTAAACGCTGTTATGAACCGGGCTAACTCTGCAGTCCTACTGTGTTAATTAAGTCAGACCTATGCTATGACTGACTGTGGATGTTAGTTTAGCTCAAGCATAGGCCTATATCCCTGTCAGGCATCTGCTCCCGAGTGGCGCGGTGGTCTAAGACACTGCATCTCAGTGCAAGAGGCATCACTGCAGTACCTGGTTTGAATCCAGGCTGCATCACATCCGGCTGTGATTGGGAGTCCCATAGGGTGGCACAGAGTTGTCCCAGCGTCGTCCGGGTTTGCGGGGTAGGCCGTCATTGTAAATAAGAATTTCTTCTTAACTGACTTGCCTAGTTAAATAAAGGTTAAATAAAAAAATTAAAATAAATGAGCCATGTGCCCCTATGATAAACAAACGTGGCGTGTGTGGTTTCTCTGTCCTGCGGCTCCATCTCTTCCTGGCTGGCTTCACTACTGCAGCTTCCTGGCTGGCTTCACCACTGTTGACTCAGGACTATGCTGCTCTCTCTCTCTCACACACACACACACACGTAGGGGGAGAGGCCCCCTAGTGGGCAAAGATTAGTTAGCGAACGGATTACCTGCTTCAGAGGTGGAAATTGCCCCCGAAGCACAGATCTAGGATCAGATTGCCCTACCCCGAATCATTACCTTAACCATTAGGAGTATGAAACAATATCTGACTTTCTATCAGTTTCAGGGTATGACCTACAAGTGTCTCTGCATCAAATGCACACCCTATAATTATTATTATATTATAAATAAATGGAGTGAAGATCCTGCTAGTCTCTTTGTGTAATCATAGATATATTGTTCGCTAGGTTGAACTACAGTACCAGTCAAAAGTTTGGACACACCTTCTCATTCAAGGGTTTTTCTTTATTTTTTTCTATTTTCTACATTGTAGAATAATAATGAAGACATCAAAACCATAAAATAACACATATGGAAACATGTAGTAACCAAAAATGTGTTAAACAAATCAAGATATATTTTAGATTCTTCAAAGTAGCCACCCTTTGCCTTGATGACAGCTTTGCACACTCTTGGCATTCTCTCAACCAGCTTCACCTGGAATGCTTTTTCAACAGTCTTAAAGGACTTCCCACATATGCTGAGCACTCGTTGGCTGCTTTTCCGTCACTCTGTGGTCCAACTCATCCCAAACCATCTCAATTGGGTTGAGGTCGGGTGATTGTGGAGGCCAGGTCATCTGATACAGCACTCCATCACTCTCCTTCTTGGTCAAATAGCCCTTACACAGCCTGGAGGTTCGGCCACTGTCCTGTTGAAAAACAAATTATAGTCCCACTAAACGCAAACCAGATGGGATGGCGTATCACTGCAGAATGCTGTGGTAGCCATGCTGGTTAAGTGTGCCTTGAATTCTAAATAAATCAGTGTCACCAGCAACGCAGCCGACACCATCCTCCTCCATGCTTCACAGTGGGAACCACACATGCTGAGATCATCCGTTCACCTACTCTTCGTCTCACAGACACTGCGGTTGTGACCAAAAATCTAAAACAGACCAAAGGACAGATTTCTACCGGTCCAATGTCCATTGCTCTCGTTTCTTGTCCCAAGCATGTCTTTTCTTCTTATTGGTATCCTTTAGTAGTGGTTTCTTTGCAGCAATTCAACCATGAAGGCCTGATTCACACAGTCTCCTCTGAACAGTTGATGTTGAGATGTGTCTGCAAACAGATTTTTGGTTACAACCGCAATGTCTGAGAGACGCAGAGTAGGTGAACGGATGATCTCAGCATGTGTGGTTCCCAATGTGAAGCATGGAGGAGGAGGTGTGATGGTGTCGGCTGCGTTGCTCGTGACACTGATTTATTTAGAATTCAAGGCACACTTAACCAGTATGTCTACCACAGCATTCTGCAGCCATACACCATCCCATCTGGTGTGTGCTTAGTGGGACTATCATTTTGTTTTTCAACAGGAAAATGACCCAACACACCTCCAGGCTGTGTAAGGGCTATTTGAACAAGGAGAGTGATGGAGTGCTGCATCAGATGACCTGGCCTCCACGATCACCCGACCTCAACCCAATTGAGAAGGTTTTGAGTTGGACCACAGAGTGAATAAAAAAAAAAATTTTTTATTTGTTTAACACTTTTTTGGTTATGTCTTCACTATTAGTCTACAATATAGAAAATAGTAAAAATAAAGAAAAACCCTTGAATGAGTAGGTGTGTCCAAACTTTTGACTGGTACTGTACATAACATGAAAAACAGCACACTAGTAAAGGCAGACAAATGACCTTGAACGAAGTCAAGAATGGTCATCTGTCATTGCTGGTGTGCTGTTTTTTTTCCATGTTTGTACCTTACAATACACCTCCAGTAGCCATGCATGTTGAGTGAGAGGCGATAGAGTGCACTGCCTGGCCCTGCTTTGAGTATAGAGAATCAGTGAGCCGTGTGGGGTTATTGAGGGGAACAATGTGTCTATCAGAGAGATGGGCAAGCCACGGGAGTCCTTCAAAAAAGGATCCTCCTGGGGTTCTCGGCAAAGATGTTCCCTCTCGAGAAAAGGTCACAGAGGTACCGTGGGACTGAATGTCTGTTGTTGTTCCCTTCCCAACCAGTCCCTGTTGAGTGTATGGATTTGTCTCAAATGGCACTCTATTCCATATAAAGTGTACTACTTTTGACCAGGACCCATAAGGCTCCGGTCAAAAGTAGTGCACTATATAGGGAATAAGGTGCCATTTGAGATGCTGTCCATGAGTTTTAGGGCTTTTTTTCCTCAACCAAGTAAACAGTGTGGTTGGATTAAATTGAGTCTAAGGAGTTATTGGGGGTCCATATTGACAGCAAACTGTAAACTAGTTAGAACATTTTATTTGAATATGTCCCTACGGAAAGTATTCAGACCTGTGACTTTTTCCACATTTTGTTGTGTTACAGCCTTATTCTAAAATTGATTAAATTGTGTTCAATCAATCTACACACAATACCCCATAACGACAAAGCAAAAACAGGTTAACATTTCTTGCCCCCCCCCTCCCAAAAAAGTGAAATAGTACATTTACATAAGTATTCAGACCCTTTATTCAGGACTTTGTTGAAGCATCTTTGGAAGTGATTACAGCTTTGTGCTTAGGGTTGTTGTCCTGTTCGCCCCAGTCTGTGGTCCTGAGCACTCTGGAGCAGGTTTTCATCAAGGATCTCTCTGTACACTGCTCCGTTCGTCTTTGCCTCAATCCTGACTAGTCTCCCAGTCCCTGCCTCTGAAAAACATTCTCAAAGCACCATGCTTCACCGTAGGGATGGCGCAAGGTTTCCTCCAGACGTGACGCTTGGCACTCAGGCCAAATAGTTCAATCTTGGTATCATCAGACCAGAGAATCTTGTTTCTCATGGTCTGAGAGCCTTTAGATGCCTTTTGGCAAACTCCAAGCGTGCTGTCGTGCCTTTTTACTGAGGAATCGCTTCAGTCTGGCCACAATACCATGAAGGCTTGATTGGGGCAGTGCTGCAGAGATGGTTATCCTTCTGGAAGGTTATCACATTTCCACGGAGGAACTCTAGAGCTCTGTCAGAGTGACCATCGGGTTCTTGGTCACCTCCCTGACCAAGGCCCTTCTCCCCCGATTGCTCAGTTTTGCAGGACGGCCAGCTCTAGGAAGAGTCTTGAGGGTTCCAAACTTCTTCCATTTAAGAGTGATGGAGGCCTCTGTATTCTTGGGGACCTTCATTTGCTGCAGAAATGTTTTGGTACACTTCCCCAGATCTGTTCCTCAACACAATCCTGTCTCTGCGCTCTACGGACAATTCCTTCGACCTTATGGCTGGGTTTTTGCTCTGACATGCACAAGTCGGAAGTTTACATACACCTTAGCCAAGTACATTTAAACTCAGTTTTTCACAATTCCTGACATTTAATCCTAGTAAAAATTAGGTCAATTAGGATTAAAACTTTATTTTAAGAATGTGAAATGTCAGAATAATAGTAGAGCGAATGATTTATTTCAGCTTTTGTTTCTTTCCTCACATTCCAGTGGGTCAGAAGTTTACATACACTCAATTAGTATTTGGTAGCATTGCCTTTAAATTGTTTAACTTGGGTCAAACGTTTCGGGTAGCCTTCCACAAGCTTCCCACAATACGTTGGGTGAATTGTGGCCCATTCCTGCTGACAGAGTTGGTGTAACTGAGTCAGGTTTGTAGGCCTCCTTGCTCGCACACGCTTTTTCAGTTCTGCCCACACATTTTCTATAGGATTTAGGTCAGGGCTTTGTGATGGCCACTCCAATACCTTAAGCCATTTTGCCACAACTTTGGAAGTATGCTTGGGATCATTGTCCATTTGGAAGAGCCATTTGCGACCAATCTTTAACTTCCTGACTGATGTCTTGAGATGTTGCTTCAATATCCACATAATTTCCCTCCCTCATGATGCCATCTATTTTGTGAAGTGCACCAGTCCCTCCTGCCACCCCCGTGCTTCACAGTTGGGATGGTGTTCTTCGGCTTGCAAGCCTCCCCCTTTTTCCCCCAAACATAACGATGGTCGTTATGGCCAAACAGTTCTGTTTTTGTTTCCTTTTCTGTTGTTCTGGGATTGATTTGCACTTTTCGCACCGAAGTACATTCATCTCTAGGAGACAAAACGCGTCTCCTTCCTGAGCGGTATGACGGCTGCATGGTCCCATGGTGTTTATACTTGCGTACTATTGTTTGTACAGATGAACATGGTACCTTCAGGAGTTTGGAAATTGCTCCCAATGATGAACCAGACTTGTGGAGGTCTACAATTTTTTTTCTATAGTCTTGGCTGATTTCTTTTGATTTTCCCATGATGTCAAGCAAAGAGGCACTGAGTTTGAAGGTAGGCCTTGAAATACATCCACAGGTACACCTCCAATTGACTCAAATTATGTCAATTAGCCTATCAGAAGCTTCTAAAGCCATGACATCATTTTCTGGAATTTTCCAAGATGTTTAAAGGCACAGTCAACTTGGTGTATGTAAACATCTGACCCACTGGAATTGTGATACAGTGAATTATAAGTGAAATAATCTGTCTGTAATCAACTTTTGGAAAAATTACTTGTGTCTTGCACAAAGTAGATGTCCTATCTGACAAAACTATAGTTTGTTAACAAGAAATTTGTGAAGTGGTTGAAAAACATGTTTTAATGACTCCAACCTAAGTGTATGTAAATTTCCGACTTCAACTGTAGATGTATATGTCCAATCAATTGAATTTACCACAGGTGGACTCTAATCAAGTTGTAGAAACATCTCAAGGATGTTCAATGGAAACAGGATGCACCTGAGCTCAATTACGAGGGTCTGAGTACTTACAGTACCGATCAAAAGTTTGTACACCTACTCATTTCAGGGTTTTTCTTTATGTTTACTATTTTCTACATTGTAGAATAATAGTGAAGACATCAAAACTATGAAATAACCCACATGGAATCATGTAGTAAACAAAAAAGCGTTAAAAAAAGAAAATATGTTTTATGTTTGAGATTCTTCAAAGTAGACACCCTTTGCCTTGATGACAGCTTTGCACACTCTTGGCATTCTCTCAAACATAGGTGGTGTTTTTAGTCTTACAGTAACGTTATACTATGCTATTATATTTGGTTCTGTTATGTACAGTGCCTTCAGAAAATATTCATACCCCTTTGCTCTGTTACAGCCTGAATTCAAAATGTATTAAATATATTTTCTTCTCTCACCCATCTATACACAATACCCAATACTTTTTTTATCATGTTACTGTGTGTCTTAATTGGACACAAATTAAGAGAAAATAACGAAAACCAGCATACACTCTCCATGGAATGAGTTTGACACCCCTGACCTACGTATAACATACTATAGATCAGAATCCGAAGCCACAGAGGACGCAGCCACACTTTGGTCTGAGAGACACTGTTGATCATCCGTACAGCCCTGCTATTCTTCTCCTGGTCCTCTATGACCAAGTGCCTCCCATTTGTGGAGCCCTTCCTTGTTGACGTTACTCAGAGGCTGCAGGCCTTCCCGTTGTAGATGGAAAGAGGCTGGAAGGGCATCACAGATGAACCCCAGAGCAACTGGTTGGAAGTGCGGAGCACCTTGAGCACTTTACTGAGAAAGGTTGGCTCTCTGACCTCCAGGTAAGTGAGGTGACAGAGGTACAGAGGGACGGGAACTCTTCGCTCCAGTAGCACAGGCAGCACGGGCTTCCGCTCTAGACAATCTCTGAACATGGACATGCTGGCCTCCAGGAGACACCAGCGGCTCCTCACAAACTCGTGGCTAGAGACCAGCAGCACCTTCTGACTCTCCTGGTTGCAGTCGAACATGTTCTCCAACACGGTACAGCCGGGAACAAAGTTCCTCTCATGGTAGCAGACCTGCAGGCCGTAGGACTGTAGGACTGACCAGGGAGTGGGCCCATCGCCAGGCAGTGCTTCTGTAGCTGATGAAGATGTGGTACCTTTCCCCGTCTCTCAAGCTGATGCTGCTCCTCATCCTCCCCAGCCTCAATCAAGTTGGTACAATAAAAAGAGATAAGATAATTTCGATAATGTTTTTAGCATTACAATTATTTGTAAGATTCTTTAAACACACAAAACCTATAATAGTTTTTTAAAGGTATTTCTACAGTAAATAGAAAAAAGTTAAGAAGATCTGATATTCTCCCTTGAACATCAGTAAAACCTTTAATTATGTGTAAATAATAATCACATACGTAGTACTACTGCATGTGTGTAAACTGTTAAAAAAATATGACAGCTGCCTTTCTAACAATTGCAAAACTATCAGGATTTGTATGAATCTCTATCAGGAGGGCCTACACCAGAGAGGAAGAGGAATAGAGAGGCCCAATGTTTCGCCTACCAAGCAAGGAGTTTTGTATGGAGGTCAAAGAGAGAGTGTCAAATTTGGTCAACAAAAAAATGTCTGGCTTATTTGCTACGTGAGGTTTATTTGATTGAATAGAAGTTTCGTAATACTTAAGTTGTTACGACTGTACTGATATAAGTAGGACACGTGACATCCCAACAACTTTGAGAAAAAACACGGAGTTGTCTCAAGATGGCTATGCATATTCATGGAATGTAGCATAGCATCTCTCTCCATTGAATACAGGCGGTGGACGACAACAATCCTCATCGAATATTCAAAACAGGATAACAATAATGACATGTCTCCACCAATCCAAATAAAGGTTAGGCGGGAGCTAGACAGCCTGCCTTGCTGCTTTGTGGACAACGACTCCCATTGTTGGAGCGGAAAGACATGTATCTTGTCAGTATATCCATAATCTTTGACTGCACTCACCGATTGCGCATGTGTTTCTTCTGGTGCTCATTAAGAAATGCAGCGGCCATTACTGAAGCCCAAACAAGTTGTCTTGTTGTGGTTTAATGTGGGTATTTATTGTATGTGTCTTTGCCATCACAACAAACAAAAACAAGAGCAGTAGTGAGTAACTTAGTGACAGCGAGGTAAACTAAGCCAGCTTTGCTATGGAGAGAAATTTTGAAGTTGAGGACTTCTCCCCTCCTGAGTCCTGACTGACTCGCCATCTCAAGATGATCTGCTAATTGAGTTCTATGTGTAGGCTAAAGCCTGCACTGACCTTTTGCCAGCTTGACAGCAGCTAGCTAGCTTAGCTTGGGGATAGCTACAGCTGTCAAATCACAGTTATGCCAAGATAGCAAGAAGTACCAGTGTCTGAAATGTGTTTCTTGAGACACTCAATCTATAAGACCTTGCTACGAAAGTAGCTTGCAACAAGTTTTATCACATCATGTAAGGACATGTTACCATGGAAACTATATCAACAACTGCTAGTTGAATGCCCGGTCTTCAGTCAGCTCAGCTGTCCACACAATATTCTATAACTGGCTAGTTTTGTCTCGTCTCGTCATTCTTTATGTCTGCTGCTAGATCTTTCACGGGGGACAAATCCCAGAACTAATATCCCTACAGGTGTAGCTACATGTGGACAAACATGACCAGCTTGAATGTAGATACATTTATCAACTAAAAATCAATGGGTGTGTTTGTGTTACAAAGACAAAACAGTGTCTGCTGTAAATAGGCTATCATATTGATTTGCTTATAAAGACAGTATACCTACACTTTACCTAGCAAATTAAAATAAGTTGTGTGTAGAGTACAACCACAGATAGAACAAGGAGCATAACAATCCTTGGTACAACTTCAGCTGTCCCAGAACTAGAATGGAATTCCATTCTAATTCTATGGTCTATTCTATGGATTTGGCTGTCTAACCACACATTGACATGCACAGCTCTCTGGGTGAGGTTCTGTTTTCAAGTCTCCAATGGGTGATGAAGTCCCTTCCATCTATGTAATGTATCACAGGTTATGGATAGGTGCAGTCAGGTGGCAGAAAGGGTGACACTCCATCCTGGATATGACAGAGTTTGCTTCAACCCATGGGTCCAGCAGGCAGAGTTCAATAAATACAGGCAGGTGTGAGATGCAGGAAGATGGCATTCTTCTCATACCACTCTGTAGCTACTGACCAAGATTCTTCCAGGAGGAAGCTTTGAATTGGTCAGTAGTCTACAGAGTAATATGAGAAAAGTGAAACTGCTGAACTCATATAGATATTCTAAACAGTGTTTTGATAACTTGCAAGTGTAACAGTTCCATGTAAAATATACCATCCTTCACATAATACTGTAGAAGCAGTATTCTGCTAATATAACAATGTGCAAATATTACATTCGATCTTTCATTTTCTATTGTCATTTTCAAGCGTGGTAGATATTGGTCGTCATCCCTTCGTATGGTGTACTATTACCTGACATATTTGAAGAATACACAGGGTCCCCCCGCCCCCCTACAATTCAATAATAACAAAAGACGATGAAAAGTGATAGATGTGTCTTGTATAGTTTTAATGCTGAGGGCAAGGTCTCTTAGTTCAGACATCTGTATCAACCTGTCTTTTAGTCAGGGGACTCCATGACAAACCATCTCTCCTGTCCTCCATCTGTAGAAAAAAAGGTAGAGTTTGTACACATAGCACTGATTAAATTATCAATGGCTGTTAACTACTTAGGGAGCAGTAGCGCCCCACTCCTGACACTACCCGGTGAAATGTAAGGCCCCAAATTCAAAATCCAAAAGTTGAATTAATAAACATTCATCAATATTCAAGTGTTGCATAGTCATCAAAAGCTCTGCTTCTTGGCAATATCACAGCGTTGTCAGATTTCAAAAAGGCTTTACGGCGAAAGCACAACATTTGATTGTTTGAGGGTAGCACCTCCAATATTTTTCCAAATCAAAGACCAGTTATAATGCATCCTTAGCTATCCTTTTATGAATATTAGCGATAATATTTCACTCGAATGGTCACCTAAACGTTATATAAGTAAAATAAAGTGGGGCGCACATCCAGTCTCGCGCCGGAGAAATCTTGTTGACATCTGAGCTCCACTGACCATTTCCTGTTTCTATCCGTTTTGCTTACTCCAATCACTCTGTCTTTGTATATAGACTGCTGACATCTAGTGGAAGCCATAGGTACTGCAATCTTGGAGCTGGATTGCCTTGAAGTCAATGGGGAGAGTCTCAAACAGAGCAAAGGTCACAAAAAACTGCAATTTCGGATGGATTTTCCTCTGGTTTTCGCCTGCTATATCAGTTATGTTATACTCACAGACATTATTTTAACACTCTTAGAAACTTCAGAGTGTTTCCTATCCAATAGTACTAATTATGTGCATATCCTATTTTCTGGGCCTGAGTGGCAGGCATTTTACTTTGGGCACGCCAGACTCTCCAAAACCGTCACCACTGCTGATGATGCCTAAAGAGATAACACTAGAGATCCCTCCAGTCTCCACAGATTTGGGAAAATCTGCATTTTGCTTTTATGCCCCAAATTTGGGAACAATCTGCAAAGTTAACTGCAGTTAGATGTGCTGGTGCCACTTAGGCAGTTTAAATTATTGATTGAGGATCTCAATGTAATTGAATGTGATTGCTTTTATTAAATATTTTTTATTGTGCTGAATTTTATTGTTTTATACACATGTGTATGTTGTTTTAATATCATGTTTTTATTCTAATGTGTACAGTCGTGGCCAAAAGTTTTGAGAATGACACAAATATTAATTCCACAAAGTTTACTGCGTCAGTGTCTTTAGATATTTTTGTCAGATGTTACTATGGAATACTGAAGTATAATTACAAGCATTTCATGAGTGTCAAAGGCTTTTATTGACAATTACATGAAGTTGATGCAAAGAGTCAATTTGCAGTGTTGACCCTTCTTTTTCAAGACCTCTGCAATCTGCCCTGGCATGCTGTCAATTAACTTCTGGGCCACATCCTGACTGATGGCAGCCCATTCTTGCATAATCAATGCTTGGAGTTTGTCAGAATTTGTGGGTTTTTGTTTGTCCACCCGCCTCTTGAGAATTGACCACAAGTTCTCAATGGGATTAAGGTCTGGGGAGTTTCCTGGCCATGGACCCAAAAAATCAATGTTTTGTTCCCTGAGCCACTTAGTTATCACTTTTGCCTTATGGCAAGATGCTCCATCATACTGGAAAAGGCATTGTTCGTCACCAAACTGTTCCTGGATGGTTGGGAGAAGATGCTCTCGGAGGATTGGTACCATTCTTTATTCATGGCTGTGTTCTTAGGCAAAATTGTAAGTGACCCCACTCCCTTGGCTGAGAAACAACCCCACACATGAATGGTCTCAGGATGCTTTACTGTTGGCATGACACAGGACTGATGGTAGCGCTCACCTTGTCTTCTCTGGACAAGCTTTTTTCCGGATGCCCCAAACAATAGGAAATGGGATTCATCAGAGAAAATGACTTTTCCTCCAGTCCTCAGAAGTCCAAGCCCTGTACCTTTTGCAGAATATCAGTCTGTCCCTGATGTTTTTCCTGGAGAGAAGTGGCTTCTTTGCTGCACTTCTTGACACCAGGCCATCCTCCAAAAGTCTTCGCCTCACTCTGCGTGCAGATGCACTTACAGTGAGGGAAAAAAGTATTTGATCCCCTGCTGATTTTATACGTTTGCCCACTGACAAAGAAATGATCAGTCTATAATTTTAATGGTAGGTTTATTTGAACAGTGAGAGACAGAATAACAACCAAAAAAATCCAGAAAAACGCATGTGAAAAATGTTATAAATGGAATTGCATTTTAATGAGGGAAATAAGTATTTGACCCCTCTGCAAAACATGACTTAGTACTTGGTGGCAAAACCCTTGTTGGCAATCACAGAGGTCAGACGTTTCTTGTAGTTGGCCACCAGGTTTGCACACATCAATAGGGATTTTGTCCCACTCCTCTTTGCAGATCTTCTCCAAGTCATTAAGGTTTCGAGGCTGACGTTTGGCAACTCGAACCTTCAGCTCCCTCCACAGATTTTCTATGGGATTAAGGTCTGGAGACTGGCTAGGCCACTCCAGGGCCTTAACTTCTTAGGGATGAGCACACGAGGTGACCGTTTTGGAGAGCCTGGCGTGCCCAAAGTAAAATGCCTCCCATTCAGGCCCAGAAAATAGGATATGCACATATTTGGTACCATTGGATAGGAAACACTCTGAATTTTGTAAAACTGTTAACCATTTGTCTGTGAGTAAAACAGAACGGATATGGCAGGCGAAAACCCGAGGAATTTCTGTCCTGGAGAAAGTGGTTTTCACAGAGTGCCTCATTTGGAACCCCTCCCTCATGAAAATGCCCATATAAGGGCATATGAATGCAGTACCTATCGCTTCCTCTGGATGTCCACAGTCTCGAGAAAGTGTTTTGATTCTGTTCATATGAATTAGAGCAGAGAAGAAGAGGGAATAAGGAAGTGCCTCTTTGGAACTCTATAGGAGTGGATGCGCGCTCTCGGGAAGCGCGCACTGTGTTTTTTACCGTCTTTAAAGCTCAGTTTATATTCCGGTTGATTTATTATAGTAAATATAC
>QNTS01001494.1:31316-50945 GCA_003317085.1 Hucho hucho
CATGACTTTTTCTAACAAAAGAACCATGGATTGTCTTCGTTGGACACGTAGGAAGACCTCAGCAGAAGATCTTCAACAGGTAATTGATTTGTTTTCGCTGTGAAATGTGTTATGTGTGTGCCAAGCTGGCTAATGAATTCATGGCTATGGGAAAAGTATGTGAGGTGATACCCTCAAACAATCAAATGTTGTGCTTTCGCCGTAAAGCCTTTTTGAAATCTGACAACGCTGTGATATTGCCAAGAAACAGAGCTTTTGATGAGTATGGAACACTTGTATATTGGTGGATGTTTAATAATTCAACTTTTGGATTTTGAATTTGGCGCCTTGCATTTCACCGGGTAGTGTCGGGAGTGGGGCGCTAGCGCCCCAGCAATCCCCAAGAGGCTACTGTGCTTCTTCTTGAGCCACTCCTTTGTTGCATTGGCCGTGTGTTTTGGGTCATTGTCATGCTGGAATACCCATCCACAACCCATTATCAATGCCTTGGCTGAGGGAAGGAGGTTCTCACCCAAGATTTGACGGTACATGGCCCCGTCCATCGTCCCTTTGATGCAGTGAAGGAGTCCTGTCCCCTTAGCAGAAAAACACCCCCTACAGCATAATGTTCCCACCTCCTCCAAACATGGCGAGTTGAGTTGATGCCAAAGAGCTCCATTTTGGTCTCATCTGAACACAACACTTTCACCCAGTGGTCCTCTGAATCATTCAGATGTTCATTGGCAAACTTCAGACGGGCATGTATATGTGCTTTCTTGAGCAGGGGGACCTTGCGGGCGCTGCAGGATTTCAGTCCTTCACGGTGTATTGTGTTACCAATTGTTTTTTTGGTGACTATGGTCCCAGCTGCCTTGAGATCATTGACAAGATCCTCCCGTGTAGTTCTGGGCTGATTCCTCACCGTTCTCATGATCATTGCAACTCCACGAGGTGAGATCTTGCATGGAGCCCCAGGCCGAGGGAGATTGACAGTTGTTTTGTGTTTCTTCCATTTGCGAATAATCGCACTAACTGTTGTCACCTTCTCACCAAGCTGCTTGGCGATGGTCTTGTAGCCCATTCCAGCCTTGTGTAGGTCTACAATCTTGTCCCTGACATCCTTGGAGAGCTCTTTGGTCTTGGCCATGGTGGAGAGTTTGGAATCTGATTGATTGATTGCTTCTGTGGACAGATGTCTTTTATACAGGTAACAGGCTGAGATTAGGAGCACTCCCTTTAAGAGTGTGCTTCTAATCTCATCTCGTTACCTGTATAAAAGACACCTGGGAGCCAGAAATCTTTTTGATTGAGCGGAGGTCAAATACTTATTTCCCTCATTAAAATGCAAATCAATTTATAACATCTTTCACATGCGTTTTTCTGGATTTTTTTGTTTTTATTCTGTCTCTCACTGTTCAAATAAACCTACCATTAAAATTATAGACTGATCATTTCTTTATCAGTGGGCAAACATACAAAATCAGCAGGGGATCAAATACTTTTTTCCCTCACTGTACTCCTGCCTGCTGCCATTCCTGAGCAAGCTCTGTATTGGTGGTGCCTCGATCCGGCAGCTGTATCAACTTTAGGAGACGGTCCTGACACTTGATGGACTTTATTGGGCGCCCTGAAGCCTTCTTCACAACAATTGAACCACTCTCCTTGAAGTTCTTGATGATCCGATAAATGGTTGATTTAGGTGCAATCTTACTGGCAGCAATATCCTTGCCTGTGAAGCCCTTTTTGTGCAAAGCAATGATGACGGCATGTGTTTCCTTGCAGGTAACCATGGTTGACAGAAGAAGAACAATGATTCCAAGCACCACCCTCCTTTTGAAGCTTCCAGTCTGTTATTCGAACTCATTCAGCATTACAGAGTGATCTCCAGCCTTGTCCTCGTCAACACTGACACCTGTGCATATCTGTATTCCCAGTCAAGCGAAATCCATAGACTAGGGCCTAATTAATTAATTTAAATTGACTGAGTCCCTTATATTAACGTTAACTCAGTAAAAACTTTGAAATTGTTGCATGTCGCGTTTTTATTTTTGTTCAGTGTATAATCTCAAAATGGTGTACCCTATATGCAGTATAGTTACATCACATTATCATAGCTAGCTAGCTACTCACCACACACCAGTCACAGCCATCATGTTGTTTGTTGTATGCTATCCATTACTTGCCATCTTGCACAATATTGCTGAATGAATTAGAACTTTGCACCAACTTTATGGAAGCCCATTTTCACTCTTATGCCAAGCAAGTGTGAGTGTGTTGCAGACTTGACAACATGTCCACAACACATGGCAGATGGGGGCGGACCACATCTTGCTGTCTCTGGACTAATGAACATCATTTGCTAAAGTGGCCATCTAAGTCATCCATACCGAACCCATTCATTCCCTTTGTGACGCACTCCCTTCAAAATCTCATTTTGGACGAGACTGACTTGATGACCGAAATTATCCTATTTAGACTTCGTAGTCAATTTTGCAAATAGTCTGGGTAGCAATTTGATTAGCTGTTCTGGAGTCTTATGACTTGGGGGTAGAAGCTGTTAACTTCTTAAGGAGCAGCAAGGTGCGCTGGGGCGCTAGCGCCCCACACCCGACACTACCCGGTGAAATGCAAGGCGCCAAATTCAAAATCCAAAAGTTGAATTATTTAACATGCATCAATATACAAATGTTTCATAGTCATCAAAAGCTCTGCTTCTTGGCAATATCACAGCGTTGTCAGATTTCAAAAAGGCTTTACGGCGAAAGCACCACATTTGATTGTTTGAGGGTAGCACCTAACATATTTTTCCCATTACCATAAATTCATAAACCATGCGGTACACACAAAACACATTTCACAGCGAAAACAAATCAATTACCTTTTGAAGAACTTCTGCTGAGGGCTTCCCAAGTGTCCAACGAAGACAATCCATGGTTCTTTTGTTAGAAAAAGTAATGTATTATATCCATAAATCTCTGTTTGGTTGGGGCGTTATATTTTCTCTCCAATCGTCCATTGAAACGTGAAGAGAACTCGTTCAACTTATACCTATAAACTTGTCCAAGAACAATCAAACATCATTGTAAATGTATCCTTAGGAACACTTTTATGTATATTTACTATAATAATTCAACCGGAATATAAACTGGGCGATAAGAAAGGAAAAAACCACAGAGCGTGCCTGCCGGGAGCGCGCGTTTACTCCTATTGACATTCTCTGTGGACACTTCCTTATTCCTCTTCTTCTCTGCTCTAAAAGCATCTAAGAAGAATCAGAACACTTTCTCGAGACTGTTGACATCCAGAGGAAGCGATAGGTACTGCATTTATATACCCTTATAAACCACTTTTTCCAGGACAGAAATTCCTCGGGTTTTCGCCTGCCATATCCGTTCTGTTATACTCACAGACAAAAAACACTTTTAGAAAATCCAGAGTGTTTCCTATCCAATGGTACTAAATATGTGCATATCCTATTTTCTGGGCCTGAATGGGAGGCATTTTACTTTGGGCACGCCAGGCTCTCCAAAACAGTCACCTCGTGCGCTGCTCTCTAAGACGTTAAGAAGCTTTGTACCTAGACTTGGCGCTCCGGTACCACTTGCCGTGCGGTAGCAGAGAGAATAGTCAATGACTAGGGTGGCCTTCCTCTGACACCGCCTGGTATAGAGGTCCTGGATGGCAGGAAGCTTGGCCCCAGTGATGTACTGGGCCGTTCGCACTACCTTCTGGTCGGAGGCCGAGCAGTTGCCATACCTGGCAGTGATGCAACCAATCAGGATGCTCTCGATGGTGCAGTTGTAGAACTTTTTGAGGATCTGATGACCCATGCCAAATCTTTTCAGTCTCCTGAGGGGGAAATGGCTTTGTCGTGCCCTCTTCACGACTCTCTTGGTGTGTTTGGAACATGATAGTTTGTTGGTGATTTTGACTCCAAGGAACTTGAAGCTCTCAACCTGCTCCACTACAGCCCCGTCAATGAGAATGGGGCCGTGCTCGGTCCTCCTTTTCCTGTAGTCCACAATATCTCCTTTGTATTGATCACGTTGAAGGAGAGGTTGTTATCCTGGCACCACTTTGCCAGGTCTCTGACCTCCTCCCTATAGGCTGTCTCATTGTTGTCATGATCAGGCCTACCGTTGTTGTTTCGTCTGCAAACTTAATGATGGTGTTGGAGTCGTGCCTGGCCATGCAGTCATAGGTGAACAGGGAGTACAGCAGGGGACTGAGCACGCACCCCCGAGGGACCCCCGTGTTGAGGATCAGCGTGGCAGATGTGTTGTTACCTACCTTTACCACCTGGGGGCGGCCCGTCGGGAAGTCCAGGATCCAGTTGCAGAGGGAGGTGTTTAGTCCCAGCTTAGTGATGAGCTTTGAGGGCGCTATGGTGTTGAACGCTGAGCTGTAGTCAGCATTCTCACATAGGTGGTCCTTTTGTCCAGGTGGGAAAGGGCAGTGTGGAGTGCAATAGAGATTGGATCATCTGTGGATCTGTTATGGCGGTATGCAAGTTGGAGTTGGTCTATGCTTTCTGGGATAATGGTGTTGATGTGAGCTATGACCAGCCTTTCAACGCAAGTCATGGCTACAGACGTGAGTGCTACAGGTCGGTAGTCATTTAGGCAGGTTACCTTAGTATTCTTGGGCACAGGGACTATGGTGGTCTGCTTGAAACATGTTGGTATTACAGACTCAGTCAGGGACAGCTTGAACATTTCAGTTAAGACACTTGCCAGTTGGTCCGCGCATGCTCAGAGTACACGTCCTGGTAATCCGTCTGGCCTTGCGGCCTTGTGAATGTTGAGCTGTTTAAAGGTCTTACTCACATCGGCTACAGAGAGTGTGATCACACAGTCGTCCGGAACAGCTGATACTCTCATCAGTGGCAGAGTCCCACCTGTTTTGAGCACCACAATTTTAGGTATAAATGTTATTTTGGTATTACTACACGTCTAATATCAGTTTGCAAACAATGTAAAAAAAAATAGTTAATAAAGCCGCTAACAAACATGGTCTCTTTTTTGCTTTCTTGAGTAAGGCATTTCCAAATGCAGATGTTTCAGCCTAGCTCAGTGCTTTCTGTGGTGATGGGGCTAGCCTGTAGAAAATAGAGTGTTGTGCCTGATTGGCTCAGTTTTCTGTCATGATTGGCTCAGTTTTCTGTCATCCCCAATTCTAAGATTAGAGCTAAAAAATGTTAGTCCCTTGGGTTCTGCCATAGAGTTATATTAGAAGTGTCGATCCAAGAAGGCTCAAGGTCATTGGCCACTGATAGAACGACATCAAATCACGTTATATCTACAGTAGCTTTGATTGGAGTGATCATGTCAACGTCTTACTTTCAAAGTCTTAGCTAGCAGTCTTCATCAGTTGTCATCAAGTCGACAATCTACTGGCAAATCCTTTTTAATCCTTGTCATATGAAGATAAATAATGAAGAGAAATTATAGATAAAATCGGTGCTCATCGGCCATTGTACATAAAGATTACACAAGTTGGAAATCGCAAATTTAACAATGAGTCGTTTGGAAGGAATCAGTGGCTAACTGCAAGCGTTGCAAAGAAACCACTAACGTTAGCCTGCTATTCAATGGAGTGGCTCTGTGGAGTTTCCACCATAAATCCAGAGAATGCCACACTTTGATAACAAAGTTGGATGACAAACTTTGCCCACAAAGTGCCGCTGTGCCACCTTCACAAGGTGAGTCCAAAAATATATTGTATGCTGCTGCATAAATGATGTAATATGCAAGGGAGAAATGTATACTGTAGCTAAGAAAGTAATACTAAGTGTATAATGTGTAGTAAGCTGTTAGTTGTCCATGTGCCTCACCAACGCGATATCGTAAACACATCGTTCGTGGCCCGGTGTGCTTGGTTGGCTACTATTTTGTACAGCTTTTTAGAGATTTACTGATAGTACTCGTGGTGCTTGGCTTGCACGTGCAAATTCAGCACACACAACATTCTATGATAGAATTGTGTTATTTGACGTGTCAAATTAAACGCTTTTTTAACGCGTCAAATTGTGTCAAATCATTTTTGACACATAAAGACCCAAATGGCGTTCAATGTGCCTCACCCTAATAATTTGGTCTATTTTCACCTCTTAATTTCACCTACTGTTCTAACTTGGTGGTGCACAAATAGCCCATAACCTGTATTAGAGAAATGTAATCATCAAATATTGTAAGAGCTTTCATTGCCTGTTTATATGCCCCATGTATTTATCCTACGGTTTTAACTTGTACAGGGAGTACACAGTAAGAACGGCCCATGTTCTGAATTCTGTCGCTGTACATTTCAAAAGTGCTGAACAAATAGTTCAATTGACTACGTCCGTCTTCACTTGCTCAGTAATGTCTTAATCAAAATTTTGGATTACCTCTTATCCGCTTGTCGTCCCCTTATGCCATAGTTTGTACATCTCAACCACATTTGTTTAAGTAAGTCTGCCATATCAGCTATGTTTTTTTAAGGGCAGTAAATGAGGCTGAATGAACTGTTTCGATGCCAGGTGTAGCAGTGGTAAGGTGTTGGGACTCTGCTGTTGGGACAGCTTTATGTAGGCCCTAACAGTTTGTGGGCACCGTTTGTCACCTTTATAGTGCAATTCATGTATTGTTTAGTGTTGTGTAGTGGCTTTGCTGGCATGCATCCCACATTGTTTTCCCCCCACCAAGATGTACATGCTAAAATCGCCACTGGCTCTAATGCATGCTTCAGTGTTCCTTGCCTCGAAGCGAGCATAGAAGTAATTTAGCTCGTCTGGTAGGCTCGTGTCACTGGGCAGCTCGCGGCTGTGCTTCCCTTTGTAGTCTGTAATAGTTTTCAAGCCCTGCCACATCCGATGAGTGTCGGAGCCAGTGTAGTACTACGATTCAGCATAGCTGGATTTCTTATAAGCGTCCGGGTTTGAGTCCCCCTCCCTGAAAGCGGCAGCTCAATCCTTTAGCTCAGTGCGGATGTTGCCTGTAATCCATGGCTTCTGGTTGGGGTATGTACGTACGGTCACTGTGGGATGAAGTCATTGATGCAGTTATTGAAGAAGCCAGTGACTGATGTGGTGTACTCCTCAATGCCATCCGAAGAATCCCGGAACATATTCCAGTCTGTGCTAGCAAAACAGTCCTGTAGCTTAGCATCTGTGTAAAAAGACCTCTTCTTCATTTACCAAGTCACTGGTGCTTATTGCTTTAGTTGTTGCTTGTAAGCAGGAATCATGAGGATATAATTATGGTCAGATTTGCCAAATGGAGGGTGAGCTTTGTACGCTTCTCTCCCACGTCTGGGAGAAATGGTACTGTCCTAGAATTTGCCATCCCCAAGTATCAGGCTGGTGAAATATGAGGAATGGTAGTGTGATACTGAGACCAGTAGGACATCAATGTAACTGGCGTAGTGTGGGTACATTGGTAGTGATTGTTACAGGTTTTTATTTATATTTTAGAGGTTGGACATTGCACGTTGGGTGCACCGATGGTTGTCACCTCGTTAGTCAGTATATGTTACATGTGCTGTCTTGTTAGTCAGAAGGTGTTTCACCTTTAGTTGGCTCTCCCTATACCCCTTGCCTTAATGGAGGCAGCTGTTCTATCTGGCCGACAATGCCCACTTAACCCAGAAGTCAGCCACACCAATGTGTCAGAGGAAACACCGTACACATGCACCCGGCCGCCACAGGAGTCGCTAGAGCATGATGGGACAAGGACATTCCTGCCGGCCAAACCCTCCCCTAACCCAGACGACGCTGGGCCAATTGTACGCCGCCCCATGGGTCTCCTGGTCCCGGCCAGCTGCTACAGAGCCTGGACTCGAACCAGGATCTCTAGTGGCACAGCTAGCAACTGCGATGCAGTGCCTTAGACCACTCAGGAGGCCACGATATTATAGTTTCTAATGTGCCGTTGGTAGGATATTCGTGATCTTAGCTCGTCTATTTTGTTATCCAATGATTGTATGTTAGCTAATAGGACTGATGGTAGAGGCACATTACTCACTCGCCATCAGATCCTTATAAGGCACCCATTACCTATGTCCCGATATCTCAGTCTCTTTCTATCCTAAATCTTCAATCTGTCCCTCCTGTTTACCCGCCATGTCAAGTGTGTTTGCGTGTCATTGTGTCATTGTTTTTGCGTGCATCCTGTATGTGTGGATGCATGTGGTTATTGGATTTGTGTATATACAGTATGTGCGTATACATTAGTGTTTGATTGTGTTTCTGTGGTGTATTTGGGTTTCTGACTGTTTATATTACTTCCTGCTGCATGTTTGTCTTTGTGTGTGTGTGTGTGTGTGTTTGAGAGAGATATTTATAAAGAAGGAAATTCAATAAGACAGACAGACAGAAAGAAAAATGTTTTTTTGCTCTATTACCTCTACAGCAAACCTCTGATCAGCTTATCTGTCTGCATCATCTACACTACACTCTACTGTATATAGCACAACTCACATACCAGCTAGCTCTCAGACAACTGGGCCCATATTCTTAAAGCATCTCATAGTAGGAGTGCTGATGTAGCTTCAGTTTTAACTTTTGATCATAATGAAAAATATCACATTGACAAGGGGGACCTGATCCTAGATCAGCACTCCCACTCTGAGATGTTTATAAATATGACCCCTGACCTCAGTTCAGTTTCTCCTCTGTGGCCAATTGCCTATAGATTGCAGTCCTCAATGGCAAGGACACAAAGTGATGCAGAAGAATTCCAAATGCATGATGGGTTGTTTCTTTCCACTGACCTTCTCTCATGCTTTACTTTGGGTCAACTGGGTATTTACAAAGGATCTGTGAAGGAGTAGTACAGACATTTGTATGGAGAATAGAGAAGGAACTAAGAAGTATTCTACAGGAGAGAAGGAAGAGAGCGAGTACAGTTCACCACCTGTCTGAAATTATTTCAAGGAGATTTGTTCCCAGGAATCTTTACCAAAGCTCATCTAGCTATTCACCTGTTTTATGCAATCTATACCACTCTGCATCGTCAGTTATTTAACTGTTTAAATTAGAAAGAAAAACTTTTGTTTGTTTTTTATGGTGTGTTTCAAATGTATCTTTGCTTTTATTTCAGTGTATAGGCTATACTATTTGTTTTGTCTTTGAAGGACTGTTGCAAGGACTGTCTTTTATCTCCTGATAAAAGAGAAACAAACAAAAAAACAGGTCCACAGCGAAACAAACCACACAATACATGATCAGTTGCCTTGGATACAATCCTGAACCCATATCACCCTGAATGATTGATTGTGCCATGATTAAATGTTATATTGTTGTTATATAAATGTTATAATGGTTGTATAATGACATGCACCTGATGAACATGACAGACAAAGCAAATTAAAGGAGTGTGTGTATTTTTCTTTCTTTTGACCTTGATGGAAGTATTCACATAATTCAGTAAAAATTCTAAAATAATGCATGCGTGCTATACTTACAGAACACACATCAACCCCTATGGGTCAGATCAAACTAAGTGTATATATATTTTTGTATTCAACTCCACTAGTGGGGGAACCCTCACAGAAATGAAATCATTCCCGGGTTTCAGGATCATGGACAGCTATCACTCGAACGCTGCGTTTTGCGACTGATGCTAAATATTTCATATTCAATTTTGTCATCCATTAGGCTACTTGTTGAGCAGACTCTCCTGTCTCTCGAGTCCTCACTATTTTCTAGACTCTGTTTTAGTTTTCAGAGTAGCTGGATGGCAACTGATGCTGCACCTTCTGAAAACAGACCGTTCAGGTGCGTCAGAATTGAACGGTCGCAGCTTTAAAGATGTCGCGCAGGATACAAAAAAGTGTACCAAGAAGAACATGATGGTGGCAACGAAACCAGGACCAAGATGACAGTGAACATCAAAATACAAATTATCAGGCATTTTGCCGCCTAGCAGACACGGAAGCGAAAATCACTGGGCTGACATAGAACCCAGCCCTCATCTGAGAGCCACGACCGGCGGATTCAAGACGAACGTAAAAACAGGTTGCCGTAAAACGGGTCTACGCAAAGGACCAGTGCCGAGCGCAGGCTAGAGGAGAGGAGGGGGAAGCGAGACATGTTGCTACAGAAAACTAGCATCTTCATCGGAGAGCCATGGAGAACGCGGCCCCATCAAATCACGGTTTAATCTCCTCCAACACATTAATTGAATGTGAATTACAGTTAATCGCGTTGGTAAACCAGCAGCACTACCTACGACCCAACATGTAAGAGGTGAAAAACGCAAATTAGACCCCAAGTCAATGAATGTTGCGGCAGAGAAACCCCCACGGTGGAGTCGGCCGGTGAAGAAGCGTGTTCCCAAAATATGACCTGGGGTGCTTGGACGTGTCTGCAGCAAGAAGACGGCTTCAAAATCTGGCTAGAACCCCGCGAGAACGAAAAGCCATTCACCGACTCAGAGAGGGCCCAGAGATGGCGACTGTCCTTGGCTTCACTCTTATTTCTAACCGTTCTGCTCTCTGATCACTTATGGTTCTGCGCCGAGGCGAAATTGACAAGGACCCGTGATAAGTGTGCATTGACGGACATGGGAGTTTACCCGTCTGCAAACCCCATCCCATCATCCAACCTCAATTTAGCACACAGCAGCCTCAGAGAAAACGAATATGCTATTTTTATAGGGAATTCTACCAAACCTTTGTGGCGACTTGAAACTTGCCACCACGATAGTTTATCTGAAAACTGCTTTACTTTTGATGACGCCGACCATTTGTGCAAGGACCTTTCGGAAAAAGAACGGACCCGGACAGTAAATATAAGTGATTTGTACCTTTCCTTTTGTAATTCTTATTCTCTTTTGGATTTGTTTTACGGGTCTACGAGTCCGGACAATTTGAACTGCAGTCTTGACGTGCTTATTGATGGCGATGTGGCGAGGTGCAGCCTGTGCGTCCAGGCGTACCAGCGCTACGACCAACACGCCCTGGAGAAATATGAGGAATTTGAGCTTATGACTCAGAAATATGAAACGGATGCATATTCAGTGAGAACATGCATGGATGAATGCAAGGTAGGCTGACGGGGATCGTCCCCAATCTGTTGATTTTGGCTAAATAGATGCAGTTTGGTCCCATACAGTCGTCAATCGTCATGGTAACGGGTGGCAGATTCAAGGAGATCCTCTGCTCTCTTACCAGAAGGTTCAAGCAGGATGAGAAGCACATGGCCTTGTACTCTAAGGTCTTGCATGTGTGTGTCTTTGGTTGCTTTTTCCACAATTGAGGAGCTTTAAATCGGTTGTGGAATGGAGAAAGAGCCAGGTCTTGAGGTGTCATAACTTTCCTTCCACAGGCTTCACAATATCACCAGAAATAGGCTATTATTTCCAAGCAAATATCAGCCAGCTTTACATGTTATTTCTTTCTGTAAATTATGATTTAGATATTTTCTTTTAGTGCTAGGCTAGTATATGGCAAAAACTACAGTAGCTGCTACTATTTTCCTAATCATGCATCATCCCGCACCGCACCGCACCGCACGCAGGTGGTGGTCTTTTTTCAGTATTGTGGTGCGCAAGCGGTGTAGCGGCCACTCGGTGCCAGGTGTTCCGCCATGGCCACTCCACATTGAGTACATTTCAATATCGTTAATAGGGCACCGGTGGCTTCCATGCCTAATCCCCTGGAATGGCCTTCCCCCCGTCGCATTTGGCACTGTTTGCTCGTTATTCGCCTGCTGTAGCCTAGGGCATTTTTTTCCAGTCGTAAACTCGACAATTGCGTTGACACAGAATTACGACAGCTGCTCTCTTTTTATCACATAATTTATACCTCAAATATGACCATGTGGCCTGGAGGAAGCTCCGACCCTGTATCTTTGTTTAGAGATGCCCATTGCCATCTCTATTCGGTAATCGTATGCAACATTCACGAGTAGCCTGCTTAGAAAATATAGTTTATTCTCCATTCAGGGTTTTTGGTTTGAGATTTCCTGTGCTTTAATAGTTTCAGTATAGATTTTTTGTATATTTTGTATTAGATTTAAAAAAAAATACTCGACAGCCAGTCCACCACTATGGACGCGGGTGAGAGCTGTCCATGGTGCTGAAATCCATCTCTAGAAAGCCGACGCTCCAAGCGAATGGCAGCCATGCGGTCAGTATTCATAACCCAGTCAGTGACAACAAACAAACAAATCATGATAAATCAATGAATTAGATGCATTTGCTTGAATATGACTATGAATATGTAGGCCCACATAGGCTACAGTAGCGCACCTCATCTTATTAATGCATTCAGATGAAAGATCAACAAAACAGAGGGAGATTGATTCAAAATGTTTTTTTCAGTGTTGTGGAAATCGTAAAGTAGGTCTATATTGTTATTGGTTGACTGTTGAAGTTGAATGCTCTATATGCTGATGATGCACCAGTAGATTGGATAGGCCTACCCTACATGATATCCAAAGCCACACAGTCGAGTTGCTCCTAGACACTGATCTTGGGTCAGTTTTGCATTTCTCCCACTAATGGTTAAGGCTAGGATTGGGGGTGGGGGGAATGTGGCACCACCTGAAGTGCTCTATGAACACAGGTGTTTGTAAACCCGATACATGATAATAGTGTGTGTGTGTGTGTGTGTGTGTGTGTGTGTGGTGCTGAAAGACAGCACCCAAACTCCCACCAATAGGCCAGGAATCACTGTGATGAGGATGCAGTAATAGCCACACAATTCTTCAATGATTTTGGCAGGATACTTTTGGCAGGATGCTTTCATCCATGTGGAGCTTATTGTGGTTCGATAATGATGAGATAACAAAACAAAAACATTGGCCTACATGCTCATATTTGTTTGATAATTATCAAGGGACATCTCCATCACTACTAAAAATTAGTTTTCTGTCTTATCAGTATTTTCAGTTAATTTGTAAATTATTTCTTTTCACTTTCATCCTCTTTTTCTGTTTATCTCATGCTGTTTCATCCTCTCCTCCAGTACTCCCTCCATCCCTGGTTTTGACAGGCAGATGATGGCTGTTGAGGACATCACTGTAAACCCCAAAGCATATTTTTCTCAAATACGTCTACTAAGTTGTACTCAAAGTCAATGAAAAGTCATTATTACTTAAAATGTTAATGTGGCACTGACTCGAAACTAAATGAGAAGTCACACCAATTTTTTTTTTTTAAAGATACAGTATGATAAGAAATTAACTTTTTTTCCCAGCATGCTCTAATGCAGGTTGATTTAAAAAAATAGTTTTTAATATCTGTGTTTTTGCATGTACATTGAGTGATCGATTGATTCAATGTTATGCTACACAAAAATACTTTTTGTAAACAAATCCAATTATTGAATTTTTGCATCCATTACTGAAATGGTTCTTAACCTTTGCAGTCATTATAAATGCAGGTTGCGGGTATATACAAATCTCAACTGTTGGATAGCCTAATGCAGGCTAGATTCCAATAGGAAGTATAACTTTGCAAGCCAGCATAATGTCATTTACAATTAGTGTTTTAAAATTCTAGTAAATTTCCCAGGTTTTACACAAGTCCTGGTTGGAAGATTACTGGAAAAATGTTTTGGAAAGTTTGTGACATTTTTCAACCCTACTTGCAGACCTGATGTGGTTTCAGGCCACTATATAACGCCTTTTGGTATATGCAATGGTTTAATTATAATGATAATATTCGCCTAGGACCTCAGTTGGGGATGGCTGTAGGACTGAAAATTGATGAATTCAACAACCATCTCTCAGTCACTAATAAATACAATCATGGGTGGTAACTATACAATTCAATCGAAAAGGCAAGGCACACTGGGAAATTATTGGAGGCGTGGCTTAGTGGGGGCGGTAAACTAATAATATAACTTAAACTGCATTTGTATTACTCATATGAAGGTAGTACTAACTTATTTTTAGGTTGTCGGTTTATTCAAAATGTTTGAGTAGCCAGAACTTATCTGGTTTTAAAGTGTCAATTTTTTTGTTTTTTCAACAAGACAATGACCCAAAACATACCTCAAGATCCACACAGAAATGCTTGTGACAACAAAGTCAATGTTCTGCCATGACCATCTCAGTTGCCGGACTTCAATCCAATCAAAAACCTGTGGGCTTTGTTGAAGAGGGCAGTTGATAAGCGCAAACCCAAGAATGTGAAGAATCTTGAAAGGATCTGCATAGAGGAATGGTCCAAAATCCCTCTAAATGTGTTCCTTAACCTGGTCAAACATTAAAGGAAAAGACTCCATGCTGTTATCCTTTCCAGAGGTGGTTACACTAAGTACTAAATGAGGAGTGCCAAAAATTATGAAACCTTGTGTAATGCGTCTGTGTGATGCTGGTGTAGAGGAGTCAGGCGCAGGACATCAGATATGAGTAATATTAGCAATTTACTCAAAGATAATCACAATACACAACAAAATAAAGCCAAGCCCACAGTACTGAGCGCAATACAATAAACAAACACTCACAAACAAACATGGGGGAACAGAGGGTTAAATAACGAACAAGTAATTGTGGGATTGAAACCAGGTGTGTAAAACAAGGAAAAACCAATGGAAAATGAAAAGTGGATCAGCGATGGCTAGAAAACCGGTGACGTCGACCGCCGAACGCCGCCTGAACAAGGAGAGGGACCGACTTCGTTGGAAGTCATGACAGTACCCCCCCTTGATGCGCGGCTCCAGCAGCGCGCCGACACCGGCCTCGAGGACGACCCGGAGGACGAGGCGCAGGGCGATCCGGATGGAGACGGTGGAACTCCCGCAGCAACGAAGGGTCCAGAACGTCCTCCACCGGCACCCAGCATCTCTCCTCCAGACCGTACCCCTCCCACTCCACGAGGTACTGAAGGCTCCTCCTCCGGCGCCTCGAGTCCAGGATGGCTCGAACAGCATACGTCGGGGCCCCCTCGATGTCCAGAGGGGGCGGAGGAACCTCCCGCACCTCAGACTACTGGAGTGGACCAGCCACCACCAGCCTGAGGAGAGACACATGGAACGAGGGATTAATGCGATAATCTGGGGGAAGCTGTCACCTGTAGCAAACCTCGTTCAGTCTCCTCAGGACTTTGAATGGCCCCACAAACCGCGGACCCAGCTTCCGGCAGGGCAGGCAGAGGGGCAGGTTACGGGCCGGTCCCCCGGTGCGAACACCGGGGTCTCACTGCGGTGTCGGTCGGCACTCGTCTTCTGACGCCTCATGGCCCGTTGCAGGTGCACATGGGCGGCATCCCAGGTCTCCTCTGAGCGCTTAAACCATTCGTCCACCGCAGGAGCCTCAATCTGGCTCTGATGCCAAGGTGCCAGAACCAGTTGATACCCCAGTACGCACTGGAAAGGAGAGCGGTTAGTGGAGGAGTGGCGGAGTGAGTTTTGGGCAATCTCTGCCCATGGGATGAACGTCGCCCACTCCCCCGGCCAGTCCTGGCAATATGACCGCAGAAACCTACCCGCATCCTGCTTTACTCTCTCCACCTGCACCTTACTCTCGGGGTGAAAACCTGAGGTGAGGCTGACCGAGACCCCCAGATGTTCCATAAACGCCCTCCAGACCCTGGATGTGAACTGGGGACCCCGTAGTGCCGGAAGACGGGTGTGAACAGGGCCTCCGCAGTCTGTAGGGCCATAGGGAGACCGGGCAAAGGGAGGAGATGGCAGGACTTAGAAAACCGATCCACAACGACCAGGATCGTGGTGTTGCCCTGTGAGGGAGGAAGATCAGTCAGGAAGTCCACCGACAGGTGCGACCATGGCCGTTGTGGAACGGGTAGGGGTTGTAACTTCCCTCTGGGCAGGTGCCTAGGATCCTTGCACTGGGCGCACACCGAGCAGGAGGAAACATAAACCCTCACGTCCTTGGCCAAAGTGGACCACCAGTACTTCCCACTAAGACAGCACACTGTCCGACCGAAGCCAGGATGACCAGAGGAGGGTGACGTGTTGGCCCAATAGATCAACCGGTCACGGACAGCAGACGGAACGTACAGACGCCCAGCTGGACACTGAGATGGAGTGGGCTCTGTACGTAACGCCCGCTCGATGTCCGCGTCCAGCTCCCACACTACCGGTGCCACCAGGCAAGAGGCCGGGAGAATGGGAGTGTGATCCATGGACCGCTCCTTTGTGTCATACATCCGGGACAGTGCGTCTGCCTTAGCGTTCTGGGAACCTGGTCGGTAGGACAGGGTGAAAACAAAATGGGTAAAGAACATGGCCCACCATGCCTGGCGAGGGTTCAGTCTTCTCGCCGCCCGGATGTACTCCAGATTGCGGTGGTCAGTCCAGATGAGAAAAGGGTGTTTAGCCCCCTCAAGTCAATGTCTCCACGCCTTCAGAGCCTTGACGACAGCCAACAGCTCCTGGTCCCCCACATCATAGTTTCGCTCCGCCGGGCTGAGCTTCTTCGAAAAGAAGGGGCGGAGCTTCGGCCACTATGAACGCCAAAGAGGGATCCGGGATGGGCCAGCACGGGAGCCGAGGTAAACAGAGCCTTCAGGGGACCAAAAGCCCTGTCCGCCTCAGCCGACCACTGCGGTCGCACAGGTCCCCCCTTCAGCAGTGAGGTAATGGGAGCCGCTACCTGACCAAAGCCCCGGATAAACCTCCGGTAGTAGTTTGCAAACCCTAGGAACCGCTGCACTTCCTTTACCGTGGTGGGAGTCGGCCAATTACGCACGGCTGAAATGCGGTCACTTTATCGCACAATCCCCCCGTCGATGGGGTGGTAATTTAGTCGCCCTCTTCTTACAGAAGGCGAGAGCCAAATCGGCATATTCTGAGGGGATGCGCACGGTAGAGACCTGGTCTGGACTTTTCACCGTAGTCGCACCGTTGGAAACCCCTACACACCTCCCTGAGCACTCTCGTGACCACCCCTTGAGAGCCCTCTGTTGCCACGAAATAGTGGGGTCATGACAGGCCAACCAGGGTAGGCCCAGCACCACGTGAAACGCAGGAGAATAAATAAGGAAGAGACTGATTCTCATCCTGTGATCCTCCTGCGTAACCATGCCTAGTGGAGCGGTGAACTCCCTAATCAGCCCTGACCCTAATGGTCGACTATCTAGGGCGTGCACAGGGAAGAGCATATCCACAGGAACAATGGGGATCCCTAAACTGTGGGCAAATGATCTGTCAATAAAATTCCCAGCTGCGCCTGAATCTACGAGCGCCTTATGCTGGGAATGCGGGGGAAAAAAAACAAAACACATACATTTGAGCAACAGGAGGCTCTGGACTCACTGGGGTGACACGACAGTGCCCTGCTTGCTGCCTCGACTCCCTGAGGAACCCCCCCAGCACCGACCAGCAGTGTGCCCTCTGCGGTCACAGATGGTGCAGGGAATGGCCCCTCCTCCGGTCGCCCTAAGCGCAGCTCTTCCCAGATCCATGGGCGTCGGAGCGGAGGTGCTTTTGGATGGAACTGACAGGCCCCGATCCGGACGTCCGCGGGTAGCCAGCAGGTTGTCCAGCCGGATGGACAGGTCCACCAGCTGGTCCAACGTGAGGGTGGTGTCTCGGCAGGCCAACTCCCGACGGACGTCCTCGCGCAGACTGCACCGGTAGTGATCAATCAGGGCCCTGTTGTTCCATCCCGCGCTGGCGGCCATGGTCCGGAAGTCCAAAGCGAAACCCTGCGAGCTCCTCGTCCCCTGCCTCAGATGGAACAGACGTTCACCTCTGCGTAACGGTCCAACGCTGCGTCTCCTTCGCTCCATACGGCGTTGGCCCACTCTAGGGCTTTGCCTGAGAGGCAGGAGACGAGGGCGGACACGCTCTCACATCCCAAAAGAGCCGGATGGACGGTCACCAGGTAGAGTTCCAGCTGGAGTAGGCTGTTTAACAGTCTGATGGCCTTGAGATAGAAGCTGTTTTTCAGTCTCTTGGTCCCAGCTGTGATGCACCTGTACTGACCTTGCCTTCTGGATGATAGCGGGGTGAACAGGCAGTGGCTCGGGTGGTTGTTGATGATCTTTTTGGCCTTCCTGTGACATCAGGTGGTGTAGGTGTCCTGGAGGGCAGGTAGTTCACCCCCAGTGATGCGTTGTGCAGTCCTCACTACCCTCTGGAGAGCCTTACGGTTGTGGGCAGAGCAGTTGCCGCACCAGGCGGTGATACAGCCTGACAGGATTCTTTCGATTTTGCATCTGTAGAAGTTTGTGTGTTTTTGGTGACAAGCCGAATTTCTTCAGCCTCCTGAGGTTGAAGAGGCGCTGTTGCGCCGCCTTCACCACGCTGTCTGTGTGGGTGGACCATTTCAGTTTGTCCCTGATGTGTACGCCGAGGAACTTGAAACTTTCCACCTTCTCCACTACTGTCCCGTCGATGTGGATAGGGGGGTGCTCCCTCTGCTGTTTCCTGAAGTCCACGATCATCTCCTTAGTTTTGTTGACGTTGAGTGAGAGGTTATTTTCCTGACCACACTCCGAGGGCCCTCACCTCCTCCCTGTAGGCCGTCTCTTCGTTGTTGGTAATCAAGCCTACCACTGTAGTGTCATCAGCACTACAGTGGAGGCGTGCTTGGCCCCGCAGTCATGGGTGAACAGGGAGTACAGGAGAGGGCTGAGAACGCACCCTTGTGGGGCCCCAGTGTTGAGGATCTACCCTCACCACCTGGGGCTGGCCCGTAAGTAAGTCCAGGACCCAGTTGTACAGGGCTGGGTCGAGACCTAGGGTCTCGAGCTTAATGACGAGCTTGGAGGGTACTATGCTGTTAAATGCTGAGCTGTAGTCGATGTACAGCATTCTACATAGGTATTCCTCTTGTCCAGATGAGTTAGGGCAGTGTGCAGTGTGATTGCGATTGCGTCATCTGTGGACCTATTGGGACGGTAAGCAAATTGGAGTGGGCCCAGGGTGTCTGGCAGGATGGAGGTGATATGATCCTTGACTAGTCTCTCAAAGCACTTCATGATGACGGAAGTGAGTGCTACGGGGCGATAGTCATTTAGCTCAGTTACCTTAGCTTTCTTGGGGACAGGAACAATGGTGGCCCTCTTGAAGCATGTGGGAACAGCAGACTGGGATAGGGACTGATTGAATATGTCCGCAAACACACCAGCCAGCTGGTCTGCGCATGCTCTGAGGACACGGCCAGGGATGCCACCTGGGCCGGCATCCTTGCGAGGGCATCCTTGCGAGCCGTTGAATTGTGACTCTACTTTGTCTCTATATTGACGCTTAGCTTGTTTGATTGCCTTGCGGAGGGAATAGCTACACTGTTTGTATTCAGTCATGTTTCCGGTCGCCTTACCCTGGTTAAAAGCAGTGGTTCGCGCTTTCAGTTTTGCGCGAATGCTGCCATCAATCCACGGTTTCTGGTTGGGGAAGGTTTTAATAGTTGCTATGGGTACAACATCACCGATGCACTTGCTAATAAACTTGCTCACCGAATCAGCGTATACATCAATGTTGTTGTCTGATGCTGTCCGGAACATATCCCAGTCTACGTGCTCGAAGCAATCTTGCAGAGTGCAATCAGATTGGTCGGACCAGCGTTGAACAGACCTGAGAACGGGTGTTTCCTGTTTTAGTTTCTTTCTGTACGCTGGGAGCAACAAAATGGAGTCATGGTCAGACTTGCCGAAAGGAGGGCGGAGAATAGCCTTGTATGCATCACAGAATTTGGAATAACAATGATCAAGGATTTTGCCACCCCGGGTCGCACATTCGATATGCTGATAAAAT
>QNTS01001494.1:51400-64795 GCA_003317085.1 Hucho hucho
AAAACAAATCAATTACCTGTTGAAGAACTTCTGCTGAGGTCTTCCTAAGTGTCCAACGAAGACAATCCATGGTTCTTTTGTTAGAAAAAGTCATGTATTTTATCCATAAATCTCCATTTGGTTCGCGCGTTATAATCAGAAACTACAGCGTCCACTACTCCATTGAAACGTGACTAGAACTCGTTCAACTTATACCTATAAACTTGTCCAAGAACAATCAAACATCATTTTAAATGTATCCTTAGGAACACTTTTACGTATATTTACTATAATAAATCAACCGGAATATAAACTGAGCTCTAAAGACGGTAAAAAACACAGTGCGCGCTTGGCGAGAGCGCGCATCCACTCCTATAGAGTTCCAAAGAGGCACTTCCTTATTCCCTCTTCTTCTCTGCTCTAAAGCATCTGAACAGAATCAAAACACTGTCTCGAGACTGTTGACATCCAGAGGAAGCGATCGGTACTGCATTCATATGCCCTTTTATGGGCATTTTCATGAGGGAGGGGTTCCAAATGAGGCACTCTGTGAAAACCACTTTTTCCAGGACAGAAATTCCTCGGGTTTTGCCTGCCATATCCGTTCTGTTTTACTCACAGACAAATGGTTAACAGTTTTGGAAATTCAGAGTGTTTCCTATCCAATGGTACCAAATATGTGCATATCCTATTTTCTGGGCCTGAATGGGAGGCATTTTACTTTGGGCACGCCAGGCTCTCCAAAATGGTCACCTCGTGTGCTCATCCCTAAGAAGTTAATCATAAGACACACACCCCCGCCCTTCTTCTTACCAGATAGATGTTTGTTTCTGTCGGCGCGATGCGTGGAGAAAACATGAAGCAAAGAACGTTGCAGTCGCCGATGTCTCTCTGGAAGGCATCGCTTGCTCGTATTTCGTCTACCTTGTTGTCCAGAGACTGGACATTGGCAATTAGTGTGCCTGATGTAGTGCGTTCTGTTGGCCAAATGACTGCTGTCACAAGGTCAGGTTCACAGAGAGGTCACACTTCAGTTGGATGGAAACATCTGGACATAGATGCTTGTGGTCCTGTGTGGCTCAGTTGGTAGAGCATGGCACTTGTGGGTGTGTCTGTGTGTGTGTGTGTTTAAGTGGGGGCTGGTGGCACTTTACATTGGTGGAAGAACTCCTAGTAATGGCTGGAACGGAATTAATGGTATGGAATGGTATCAGCCATTACTATGAGCCGTCCTTCCCTCACCACCTCACCACAAGTGAGTGAGTGATCCCTCTGAACCCCCCACCCCCCACTTTCTAAATGTAATCCGTTACATTTACCTGTCTAAAATTGTAATCAGTAACGTAACTTTTGGATTATCCAAACTCAGTAACGTAATCTGATTACATTCCGTTACTTTTAGATTACTTTCCTCTTAAGAGGCATTAGAAGAAGACAAAAATGTATGATACCAATTGAACGACATCTATTGCAGGATAAATCAATATTAAAGTTTACATAACTGGCCATATATGGATGTTACATTTTACTTTATGGGTTGGTGATGTAGGCTTCTTCTAACCCATCACTTTCTACTACATATAATATGATTAAATTATATCTTTACTTTAAAAACCAAAGTCGATCAGAATTAGTCATTCCAATTAATGTTATACCCCCTGATCTTCAAGAATAGGACTTGGAAATATAGTATATATTAGCTAAATTGTTTTACCTGAGCATGACCCCAAAACTAAGGACTTATTAGCCAGCCCTACTCTGTTGTAGGATTAAATGTCAGGAATTTTTGTGAAAAACTGAGTTTAAATGTATTTATATATGGTATATACCTAATATATAAATCCAAAAATGGACGTAGCAACTATCAAAAGTGTGCAAGCTTGAGCATGTGTCCATTAGGCCTGTGGATTATTATTTTTTTTTATCAGCATGAATTTGATTGAGCAGTTCAAGCCCCACATTTATTCCGTAGGCTTGGACCCGCACTATGCAGCAGTTGCAAGAGTGCATTTTTCACTGGCTGTCCACTGGTTTCAAAAACAATGAATGATAGGCAGGTTAAACTTCTTGAATTCAACCATTATTGGGTTCAAATACACATTTAGTTTTGTGAACAGCCATTCACAAGAACCACAATCCGTGAGGCACAAATAGCTAAATGAGAGAGCAGCAGTGTGATTCACATCAATGCATTATGTAGATATCAAGAATAAGTGATATCTGTATCGCTGTAGACAACACCACTGCTGTCATCCTTACCTCCAAGCGTTTATTAAAGTTGGATAATCTTTGGAGGCTGACAGCAGTCGCACCATTGGAAGACATATCTTGGACTGTAGCCTATTCCTGCTCCTTTCCCACGATCCATCAAACACATTTGGTGTGTCATCATAGCGATCTCTGACTTGTGGTCAGACTTGCTCAGGTGGAACAAACTTGCACCTTTTTTCAATGCTGATTTGAATGTAATTGAGAAAATAGAGAAGTGTCAAATATTTTTTTTCGAAAACATCCTTTCTGAATTTAAAAGTAATCAAGTATCATGTTGTTTTTCAAAAGTATCTGTAATCTGATTACAATATTTTTGCTGGTAACATTAACCCAGCCAAGGAGTGTGTGTGTGTGTGTGTGTGTGTGTGTGTGTGTGTGTGTGTGTGTGTGTGTGTGTGTGTGTGTGTGTGTGTGTGTGTGTGTGTGTGTGTGTGTGTGTGTGTGTGNNNCACACACGCACACGCTCGCACGCACACGCTCACTCGCGCACTCACAGTTAGGTTGTTTAGCAACAAAAGCGATGTGTGCTCAACCATGGAGAAAAACAGGCAGGGTTGGTTTAGAATCAAAGGATTGTTGACAACATGTAGACTATATTTCTCCTCCAAATATTTATTGAAAACATAAATACATTTGCACATTAAGCACTTGTTGTCTCTCAAATACATCGTTAGAGTTGTTGGTTAGCTAGCTAGCTTAAATTTAATCGCTATCGGGAAACTCTGGTCTTTAGTACCACTTTGTAGGAGGGTTTTTTTCTACTGCAAAGAAACTGTGGAGGAGGGTTTATGAGTGGAATTTCTGTGTGTCAAATGTCTGTTTTTGCGTATGTCTATGTACTGTTTGTTTATTAATAACACTTTCACACTTACCATCTCAATTTGAAAGTCTATGCCTAAGCCGTGGTTTATCGTCTACAATAAATATTTCATAATGACCCTGTTAGTGTCAGGATTACAGTAACATACTAAGATCAAAACCTATGCTGTGTTTTAGCATCTACACCAATTCTACTGTTGTGTTTTCGACACAAAGGTTGTGATACAACAGATATTTCCGTGATACAATGGAGAGTTTGTCTGCACAAAAATATTTACAGAACTATGGGAGGTTTCTTCACAATGCTTGTGTAACTAGTTTTGTGCAGAGAAGATCTTCGTTGTATCACAACCATTTAGTCAGATGTGTTGTACATCAGTTTTACAACTTGAGTGTGAACGGGGCCTATAAGAGTCAGTAGGCAACTTGATCTCATAGTTTCACTTTGGGATTTGATGTAATTGGATGAATGTCGATTTTTGACCCATGAATTCTGCGTGGTTACAAGGGTTCATTCCGCGTTGTTACACGGTTAAAACAGAAACAACTCAAAGGGTTAAGTTTAGGTATTAATTCCAAGTGGTTAAGGTTAGGGCTATGGTTTGCGGAAAGCATAAAATGTAATAAAAAAGACATATAGTATCATCAAGTGCTCTCCCTGCTTGCTAGACAATTGTGAACTGCCATGGCGCAGTGGTTTATGCAGGATTGTCTGGCTCAGTGAGTTTCAGCCCAGTGCTGTGCCATAATATTTTTGTTTTATGGTGAGCGCAGAGGACGGCATATATCGAAGTCCTCAGGAACTTTTCAAATATCTAAAATTGACGTGTGTTTCTAGTGACCAGCCTGTAATAGGAGCCATACAGCTACAGTTCGGTTCCCAGGGCTGAGGGCTGGCTGCTGAATCGACTGACTGCTGATTGAGTTAGCATGTCACCGGTCACCGTGACTCTGGCCTTCCCGTAACCCCCCTCCCCCTCTCCCCCCTCGTTGCCGTGGGAGTTTGACCTTGTAACCTAGGAAATATTGATTTTAAATCCACAAGGGTCTCTCTCTCTCCCTCCTCCTCTCGTTCTGTTTCTCGACTTGACCGCTAAGAGGGAGGGCCGTTAGAGCAGCAGCGAGAGGCAATAGTTTGGCACCTACTGACTTGAGTTTCCTCTTGACTTTGTTGTTGCTTCATGTGGGTGAGAGGTTGAAACCTTCTGATACCTTTGCAGAATTCACCTCACCTCACTGTGTGTGTGTGCCTGTGGAGAGGAGTCTCCTCTCCAGTGTGTGTGCTCTGTTGTGTGTGTGTGTGTGACCCCAAATCCAACCCCATCCTTAGACATAGTCTAAGATTCATTCTCTTGTTCTATATCCCTAAGCGTGGTAATCTCAATGAAGAGAGCCTGGCGATGGAACAGCATTGTGGCTGTGTGTAAGGCTCTCCTCTCCTCTCCTCTCCTCTCCTCTCCTCTCCTCTCCTCTCCTCTCCTGTGTGTGTGTGTTGTGCTATACTACGTGCTGTGGGTACACCCTGCCAGACACCCTTGACAGTGGCCTGGCAGCTCCCCATTCATCACCCACCCGCACTGTGGTGGGCACCATCACTCGCTCCCTCCCTCCTTTCCTCCCACCCTCCCTGAATGAGATACAGCCCAATTCAATCACAGCTACAGTATGTTTGTTTTCCTGAACGGAGGAAAGGAAAGAGGGCGAGAGAGAAGGGGAGAGATTCTGTATGTGTGTGTAAAGAGAGGGAAAGGCAGGGAGAGAGAGAAAGATTGAGGGAGCGAGGGAAAAAGAGAAATGTGTTTGTGTGTGAGATATATTATAGAAGAGGAGAGAGAAAAAATATTCTGTGTGTGTGTGGGGGAGAGAGAGACAGAACAACAGCCACAGGAAACTGTGATGAGTGAGAGGGAAACTCAGTAGGAGTAGGAGGACTTGACAGGTGTCTCCCTCGAGGGGGGCGGATAAAGATACTGTGACTTAGTGAAAGGCAATGAATGATTTCTCAGGATATGTGTGTGTGTGGTTGTGTAGGATAACAACAGGAAATAAATATGACTAAAGGAAGTTGTGTATAGGCTAGTTGTCATCCGTGTCTTCATTGTCAGTGTGGTGTACTGTATAAGGTGTATATACAGTGCCTTTGAAAAGTATTCAGACCCCTTGAATTTTTTCACATTTTGTTACGTTACAGCCTTATTCTAAAATGGATAAAAAAAATCTACACACAATACCCCATAATGACAAAGTGAAAACAGGTTTTTAGAAAGTTTTGCTAAATATATATTCTTTAAAACAGAAATACCGTATTTACATAAGTATTTGGTAAGCGGTACCAGAGCGCCAAGTCTAGGTCCAAAAGGCTTCTTAACAGCTTGTACCCCCAAGCCTTATGTCACGTCCTGGCCATAGATAGCCCTCTGGCTTCTCTATGGTGTTTTGGTCAGGACGTGACCAGGTTTTTTTTTTGTTCTATGTGGTGCATTTCTATGTTTGGTTTTGAGTTGGTTCCCAATTAGAGGCAACGACAACCAGCTGCCTCTAATTGGGAACCAACTCAAAACCAAACATAGAAATACACCACTCCTATTTAATTTTTTTCCCTTCCCCACCTGCCTTGTGGGTTATTGTTTGTGTGTGAGTACCTGTGTGTGCGCGCGCACTACACTAGTGTTGCAGTCTGTTCTTTCTTTATTGTTTTGTTCCATGCTATTAAAAGATGTGGAACACAATGCATGCTGCTCCTTGGTCCAACTCTGTTGACGGCCGTGACAGAATAACCCACCAAACCAGGACCAAGCAGCGTGGCCAGGAGGAGAAGGTAATCTGGACCGTGGAGGAGATAAAGGGGGATTGGGAGACCCTGCCTTGGTGAGAGATCCTGACGGGTTCGCGGCCACAGCAGTCCCAGGATTTTTGGGGGGGCACATGGTGCCGGCTCCACGCACTCGGAGTCCAGTGCGCCTCTCCAGCCCAGTACATCCTGTGCCAGCTCCCTGCACTCGCCAAGAGGTGCATGAGACCAGCCCGGTACGTCCAGTGCCAGCTCCACACACCAGGCATCCAGTGCACATCCCCAGCCCGGTGCGTCCAGTGCCAGCTCCCCGCACTCGCCCAGAGGTGCGTGAGACCAGCCCGGTATGTCCAGTGCCAGCTCCAGGCGTCCAGTGCGCATCCCCAGCCCGGTGCGTCCAGTGACAGCTCCCCGAACTCGTCCAGAGGTGCGTGAGCCCAGCCCAGTACGTCCTGTTCCTGCTCCACGCACCAGGCCTCTAGGGTGTCGTCCCAGCCCAGTACGTCCTGTTCCTGCTCCACGCACCAGACCTCCAGGGTGTCGTCCCAGCCTAGTACGTCCTGTTCCTGCTCCACGCACCGGGCCTCCAGTGCGTCTTCTCGGACCAGGTACGGCCCGCACCGGAGCTGCCATCGACAAAGGCCCACCTGAACCCCCCCATTGACTCTTGGTTGCGGTCGGAGTCCGCGCCTTTGGGGGGGGGGTTACTCTCACGTCCTGGCCATAGATAGCCCTCTGGCTTCTTTATGGTGTTTTGGTCAGGACGTGACCAGGGTTTTTTTTTGTTCTATGTGGTGTATTTCTATGTTTGGTTTTGAGTTGGTTCCCAGTTAGAGGCAGCTGGTTGTCGTTGCCTCTAATTGGGAATCCTATTTAAGTTGGTTTCCTTCCCCACCTGCCTTGTGGGTTATTGTTTGTGTGTGAGTACCTGTGTGTGCTACACTAGTGTGAGCTACACTAGCGGTCTGTTCTTTCTTTATTGTTTTGTTCCATGCTATTAAAAGATGTTGAACACAATGCACGCTGCTCCTTGGTCCAACTCTGTCGACGGCCGTGACACCATAAGACTCCTGAACAGCTAATCAAATGGCTACCCAGATTATTTGCATTGCCCCCCCTTCTTTTACGCTGATGCTACTCTCTGTTTATTATCTATGTATAGTCACTTTAACTCTACCTACATGTACCATGTACATATTACCTGGAGTAACCGATGCCCCCGCACATTGACTCTGTACCGGTACCCCCTGTATATAGCCTCGCTATTGTTATTTTACTGCTGCTCTTTAATTACTTACTTTTATTAAAACATTTTTACTTATCTATTTTTCAATTGACACTTATTTTTCTTAGAACTGCATTGTTGGTTAACTTCTTAAGGAGCAGCAAGGTGCGCTCGCCTGCCATATCCGTTCTGTTATACTCACAGACAAAATGTTAACACTTTTAGAAAATTCAGAGTTTCCTATCCAATGGTACTAAATATGTGCATATCCCATTTTCTGGGCCTGAATGGGAGGCATTTTACTTTGGGCACGCCAGGCTCTCCAAAACGGTCACCTCGTGCGCTGCTCCCTAAGAGGTTAAGAGCGTGTAAGCATTTCACTGTAAGGTCTACCCCTGTTGTATTTGGCGCATGTGACAAATAAAATTAGAATTAGTTTGATTTGATATTCAGCCCCTTTGCTATGAGACTCGAAATTGAGCTCAGGTGCATCCTCTTTCCATTAATCATCCTTGAGATGTTTCAACAACATGATTGGAGTCCACCTGTAGTTAATTCAATTGATTGGACATGATTTGGAAAGACACCCACCTGTCTATATAAAGTCCCACAGTTGACAGTGCATGTCAGAGCAAAAACCAAGTCATGAGGTCGAAGGAATTGAGCGTAGAGCGCCGAGACAGGATTGTGCCGAGGCACAGATCTGGGGAAGTGTACCAAAACATTTCTGCAGCATTGAAGGTCCCCAAGAACACAGTGGCCTCCATCACTCTTAAATAGAAGAAGTTTGGAAACACCAAGACTCTTCCAAGAGCTGGCCGGCTGGCCAATCTGAGCAATCAGGGGAGAAGGGCCTTGGTCAGGGAGGTGACCAAGAATGTGATGGTCACTCTGACAGAGCTCTAGAGTTCCTCTGTGGAGATGGGAGAACCTTACAGAAGGACAACCATCTCTGCAGCACTCCCCCAATCAGGCCTTTATGGTAGAGTGGCCAGACGGAAGCCACTCCTCAGTAAAAGGCACATGACAGCTCGCTTGGAGTTTGCCAAAAGGCACCTAAAGACTCTCAGACCATGAGAAACAAGATTCTCTGGTCTGATGAACTCTTTGGCCTGAATGCCAAGCATCACGTCTAGAGGAAACCTGTCACCATTCCTACTGTGAAAGATGGTAATGGTAGCATCATGCTGTGGGGATGTTTTTCAGCAGCAAGGACTGGGAGACTAGTCAGGATTGAAGCAAAGATGAACGGAGCAAAGTACAGAGAGATCCTTGATAAAACCTGCTCCAGAGCGCTCAGGACCTCAGACTGGGGCAAAGGTTCACCTTCCAACAGGACAAAGCACACAGCCAAGACAATGCAGGAGTGGCTTTGGGACATGTCTCTGAATGTCCTTGAGTGGCCCAGCCAGAGCCCGGACTTGAACCAGATCGAACATCTCTGGAGAGACCTGAAAATAGCTGTGCAGCAATGCCAAGAGTGTGCAAAGCTGTCATCAAGCCAAAGGGTGGAACTTTGAAAAATCTCAAATGTAAAATATATTTTGATTTGTTTAACTTCTTTGGGAGCAGCGCACAAGGTGACCGTTTTGGAGACCCTGGCGTGCCCAAAGTAAAATGCCTCCCATTCAGGCCCAGAAAATAGGATATGCACATATTTAGTACCATTGGATAGGAAACACTCTGAATTTTCTAAAAGTGTTAACATTTTGTCTGTGAGTATAACATAACGGATATGGCAGGCAAAAACCCGAGGGATTTCTGTCCTGGAAAAAGTGGTTTTGACACATTGCCTCATTTAGAACCCCTCCCTTATGAAAATGCCCATATAAGGGCATATGAATGCAGTACCTATTGCTTCCTCTGGATGTCAACAGTCTCGAGAAAGTGTTCTGATTCCTTTTAGATGCTTTTAGAGCAGAGAAGAAGACGAATAAGGAAGTGGCCACACAGATGTCAATAGAAGAAAACGCGCGTTCACGGCTGGCGCGCTCTTTGGTTTTTTCCTTTCTTATCGCCCAGTTTATATTCTGGTTGAAATATTATACTATTTATACATAAAAGTGTTCCTAAGGATACATTTAAAATTATGTTTGATTGTTCTTGGACAAGTTTATAGGTATAAGTTGAACGAGTTCTCTTCACGTTTCAATGGAGGAGTCAACGCTATATTTTCTCATTATAACGCGCCAACCAAACGGAGATTTATGGATATAATACATTACTTTTTCTAACAAAAGAACCATGGATTGTCTTCGTTGGACACTTGGGAAGCCCTCAGCAGAAGTTCTTCAAAAGGTAATTGATTTGTTTTCGCTGTGAAATGTGTTNGCGCGTTCACGGCTGGCGCGCTCTTTGGTTTTTTCCTTTCTTATCGCCCAGTTTATATTCCGGTTGAAATATTATACTATTTATACATAAAAGTGTTCCTAAGGATACATTTAAAATTATGTTTGATTGTTCTTGGACAAGTTTATAGGTATAAGTTGAACGAGTTCTCTTCACGTTTCAATGGAGGAGTCAACGCTATATTTTCTCATTATAACGCGCCAACCAAACGGAGATTTATGGATATAATACATTACTTTTTCTAACAAAAGAACCATGGATTGTCTTCGTTGGACACTTGGGAATCCCTCAGCAGAAGTTCTTCAAAAGGTAATTGATTTGTTTTCGCTGTGAAATGTGTTTTCTGTGAACCGTGAAGGCTTATGAATTTATAGTAATGGGAAAAATATGTGGGGTGCTATCCTCAAACAATCAAATGTGGTGCTTTCGCCGTAAAGCCTTTCTGAAATCTGACAATGCTGTGATATTGCCAAGAAGCAGAGCTTTTGATGACTATGAAACACTTGTATATTGATGCATGTTTAATAATTCTACTTTTGGATTTTGAATTTGGCGCCTTGCATTTCACCGGGTAGTGTCGGGAAATATTTTAGTTTTTTTGGACACATTTAACCCCTTATTTTTGGTGGCACAAAACTACATCCATACTTCCATTCATTTGTATGGGTTACCTTCAGACGAGTCCTGTGACACTTGTGGGGGTCCTAAGGCAAAAGGGAGAACACCATCATGTTCATGAGAGTCTCATATTTCCATAGAGTGGTCATATTTGTAGACCAAATCGTTCGGACGTTAAAGTCGTTTTCGTGAGATCCCTACAAAGTAAAAAAAAAATTGGTTACTACATGATTCCATATGTGTTATTTCATAGTTTTCATGTCTTCACTATTATTCTACATTGTAGAAAATAGTAAAAAACCCTTGTATGAGTTGGTGGGTAGAAACTTTGGACGGGTACTGTACATAACATAATGTATGTTGTGTAAGTAATTCGTGAGCTTTTGACATATTTTCTTCTTGAAAGATAATAAACATAGTCAATCGATCTATTAACATTGATCAGTCCGTCCATCCACCCACCTATCCATCCAATAGAATATCTTCGCTCTAAAGGTATAATAAGTTACAATAAGTAATGCCGAAATTCAAGTTACTCAGTGGGTGGACCACGTAATCATGGTGAAAGGTAAATCGGAAATGTGTTTCAGGGTTTCAATGTTAATAATTAAGTCATTTGACAGACCTGTGTGACAATCTAAGTAATATAATAAAAATTATTTAAGCTACAGATCATGGGCGCCGTCTCAATCCACCACATCAGTCTATGTCGGCCTTTCGCATCTGTGGTGGAAGTTGGCTGAGCTACAGCGATGTTTGTCAGACTATGAGACGTCCCAAAAATCGGTCTTCTCACGAAAACGACTTTAACGTCCGAACGATTTGGTCTACAAATATGACCACTCTATGGAAATATGAGACTCTCATGAACATGATGGTGTTCTCCCTTTTGCCTTAGGACCCCCACAAGTGTCACAGGACTCGTCTGAAGGTAACCCATACAAATGAATGGAAGTATGAATGTAGTTTTGTGCCACCAAAAATAAGGGGTTAAATGTGTCCAAAAAAACTAAAATATTTCCTGATCTTTCTTATATCTCCTAGACATAGGACACACTTCAAAACCTTATTCAATATTATGTATTTTTTTTATTGTCTTTTTTGCCATTTATGAATGTGTAATTCAATACGTTTCTATGGGCGACAGTAGTAAAGGCCAAATTCAATATTTTATCAAATAAAAATATAAAAGATTCCTAAAGGGTTCCTAGAATTCAAAATCGAATAGCTAAATGATCCATGGTATGACCATCTTTAAACAATTCCATACAATAGCTTAGTATAACCCCCCCGGCATCATGAATGGACATAAATGGAACATTATGTTATATTACCATCAACCATTAGCTTACTTTATAACACTGAAGTGTCATGACTGTGTGTGTTTGTGTGGGCATAACTGTGTGTGTCTGTGTGTATGTTCATGATTGTGTGTGTGTGTGCATGTTCATGACTGTGTGTGCATTTTCATGATGACTGTGTATGTGTGTATGTTCATGACTCTGTTTGCTACCCCTTCTTGAAATTGTATCTGCATGTTGGAGGGCCTGGACATTACGAATGAGTATTAGCAGTGAGAGGGGGAGCGAGAAAGAGTGAGAGAGAGATATGGAGAGAGAGAAAATGCAAATGCTAGTTATTCCATTCTCCTGCTTTTTCCTTCTCTCTGTTTTTGCTAGTCCTCTAGGTTGTGACCCTTGACTATCTGAACCCACCTGCCTGACCTTTCTGCCTGCCCTGACCTTGAGCCTGCCTGCCACTCTATACCTCCTGGAGTCTGACCTGTTTTTGCTCTTTTGCCTGTCCACGACCATTCACTTGCCTACCTCTTGGATTATAATACATTTCAGAGACTCTGCCTCCCGTGTCTGCATCTGGGTCTCGCCTTGTGCCCTTATAGCAACAACCATCTGTACACCTGACGTATCCATTACAACAGCCACTATCCAGAGCCGCTGAGCAAGCGACAACTATGAAAGACATTGTGACTTCTGGGGAAGTTAACCAGAGACTCTCTGATGAACTGACTCTCCAGCACACGGACCGGCGATTCCAACACAGAAGACAACAACGACATATGGGCATAAATATATACATTGCAATTATTCTCAAATGAGTGGCCGTTCACGTGCAAAGGATGAATATAATTATCAACTGTGTGTAGTGAATCCATTTTGTCTCTCCCACTCTTTTCCTGTCCCCACCCCTTTCCATTATCTACCAAGCCATCATACCGGTTTAGCTCACTAGGGACTTATCAATGCATTGTGTAAGTAACCAATGTCGTGTCTGGACTATCATTAAATGTGAAAACTGTATACTATCAATTCTCTAGGTTTAATTATTACGTGATTAAACTAATTTCACGAATATAACTCTTCAGATATTTTAACATCTTATCAATTAGTCTTCCATTAATGATTATTAATTGTTACCTTCGTTAGTTCTCATTACTGAACGTCGCAAACCCTTGGATATCTGAATGAACCCTAGTTTCCATAATGAATCAGTGATATACAAATTGGCTTAAATATTTACTAACTAACTAAATAATTACACAGAATTACATAACAAACAGTAGATATTTGGGTTACTACATGGTACAAAGAAAAAGTCCCTAGCGGACGAAGCCGATATGACAGCTTGTGTAATACGGTGGGTGTAGCTGGTGTAGGTAGTCAGGCGCAGAAGAGCAGAGATGAGTGTACTAAGTAACTTTACATAGGCAAAAGTACAAAATACATGTACAAAATACCGGCTGAACAAAGCACAGGTAAAAACATAACAAACCTGGCGTAATACAACATGCCCAAAACAAACAATTTCCCACACAGACATGGGGGGAACTAAGGGTTAAATAGACAACAGCAATGAGGGAAAATGAAAACCAGGTGTGTGAAAAAACAAGACAAAACAAATGGAAATTGAAAAGTGGATCGGCGATGGCTAGAAGACTGGTGACGTCGACCCCCGAACGCCCCCCGAACAAGGAGATGAACCGACTTCGGCGGGAAGTCGTGAGAGCTTGGTAGACAAAGGAAAGCGGCGGGGACTGAGAAAGACAAAATGGATTCACTACACACAGTCTATATTCATTGAAATGCTAATCCTTTGCACATGAACGACCGTATGTATATATTTATGCCTGTATGTCGTTGTCTTCTATGTTGGAATCACTCGATCGTCCTGTAGAGTTCTTCAGAGTCTCTGGTTAACTTCCCCCGAAGTCACAATGTCTTTCATGGTTGTTGGTGGTTAGAATGGATACTACAGAGTACCATTCGGAAAATGTTATCATAGAATAGATGCTTTGGCGGTTGTCTGTAATCTCGTAATAGATTTA
>QNTS01001494.1:98114-163905 GCA_003317085.1 Hucho hucho
GAGAACTTGCACAATTGGTGGCTGACTAAATACTTTTTTTCCCCACTGTATATATGTATGTGTGTGTGTGTGTGTGTGTGTGTGTGTGTGTGTGTGTAAGTGTACAGTAAGTGTCTGTGTATGTGTGTTAATGAAAATCTCCCTTCCCTCCACTTGCATCTTGATATCCACAATGCCTCTATCTCTCTATCCACAAGTCCCTCACTCCACTGACATATTCAATTAATTTAGCGTGCTGGCTTGGCCATGTCATCATCCTGGCCATTTTAATCATCCTGATGGGATGCATGCAGCTTAGCCAAGAGTGCCCTCTAAGGCTGCATCCCAAATATAACCTTATTCCCTACATAGTGGACTATTTTTGACCAGGACCCATAAAGCTCTGGTCAAAAGTAGTGCACTATGTAAATAATTGGGTGCTTTGGGACACAACCTAACTCATCTCTGCCAGAGAGCAGATGCTAACCTACACTAAGGTGTTCAATGCAATTCTGCATAATGGCTGCATGTGCTCCAGATTTCTATAGTTCGAGCTTAGCTTCCAAACAAACCAAATCAAATTTTATTGGTCGAGTACAAATATTTTGCAGATGTTATCGTGGGTGTAGCAAAATGCTTATGTTCCTAGCTCCAACAGTGCAGTAATATCTAACAATATATAATAATACACGCAAATTAAGAAAGGAATTAAGAAATGTAGAAGTATTAGAACGAGCAATATCAGAATCCAGAATATAAATATACACTGAGTATACCAAACATTAGGATCACCCTCCTAATATTGAGTTGCACCCCCACTCCCCTTTTGTGCTCAGAACAGCCTCAATTCATCAGGACATGGACTCTACAAGATGTCGAAAGCGTACCACAGAGGTTCTGGCCCATGTTGACTCCAATGCTTCCCACGGTTGTGTCAAGTTGGCTGGATGTCCTTTGGGTATGTGAAAAAACCATTATTGATACACATGGGAAACTGTTGAGCATGAAAAATCCAACAGCGTTGCAGTTCTTGACACAAACCGGTGTCCCTGATACCTACTGCCATACTCCATTCAAAGGCACTTAAATATATTTTCTTGCCCATTCACCCTCTGAATGAGACACATACACAATCCATGTCTCAAATGTCTCAAGGCTTAAAAATTATTCTTTAAACTGTCTCCCCCCTTTCATCTACACTGGTTACAGTGGATTTAACAAGTGATTATGGCTTTCACCTGGTAACATCCGTGATGGTGGACTGACCGGGGATTTTAGGTTACGTACTCTTGCCCTACTCTTTCAAATGTTCAAACACATTCCACAGTTCAACAAGGTCACTACACATCAATCACCATGACACTTTTAGTGCAAACACAGGCTTTACTTTAAAGGAACAGCTACACTATCAGGTTACATAAACACTCACTCGATAGCGTGAGAACTTTCGGACAGGATGTACATATATGGGCATAACCACTTTTTGACACATGCCGAATACTGTATTCTCTCTCACCTGGATTCACCTGGTCAGTCTATGTCATGGAAAGAGCAGGTGTTCTTGACGTTTTGTGTACTCAGTTATTATGTATATGATGGTGTGTATAGACATTATGGACAGTATATGAATAGAAATTGTGTGTACAGCAGTAGTTATATAGGATGAGCAATAAGACCCAAGGAGGTGTGGTATCTGACCAAAGCATTCGGAAAATATTCAGACCCCTTGACTTTTTCCACATTTTGGTATGTTACAGAGCTATTCAAAAATGTATTAAATAAAACATTTTCCTTATAAATCTACACACAATACCCCATAATGACAACATGAAAACAGGTTTTTAGAAATTATTGCTATATTCTTGAAAATAAAAAACAGAAATACCTTACATAAGTATTCAGACCCTTTGTTATGAGACTCGATATTGAGCTCAGGTGCATCCTGTTTCCACTGATCATCATTGAGATGTTTCTACAACTTGATGGGAATCCATCTGTGGTAAATTTAATTGATTAGACATGATTTGAAAAGTACACACCTCTCTATACAAGGTCCCACAGTTGACAGTGCATTTCAGAGCAAAAACCAAGCCATGAGGTTGAAGGGATTTGTCCGCAGACCTCCGAGACAGGATTGTGTTGAGGCACATATCTGGGGAAGGGTACCAAAACATTGCTGCAGCATTGAAGGTCCCCAAGAACACAGTTGCCTCCATTATTCTTAAATGGAAGAAGTTTGGAACCACCAAGACTCTTCCTAGAGCTGGCAGGCCGGCCAAACTGAGCAGTAGGAGGAGAAGGGCCTTGGTCAGGGAGGTGACCAAGAACCCGATGGTGACTGACAGAGTACCAGAGTTCCTCCTTGGAGATGGGACAACCTTCCAGAAGGACAACCATCTCTGCAGCACCACCAAAGCCACTCCTCAGTAAAAGGCACATGACAGCCTGCATGTAGTTTGCCAACAGGCACCTAAAGGACTCTCAGACCATGAAAATCAAGATTCTCTGGTCTGATGAAAACAAGATTGAACTCTTTGGCCTGAATGTCAAGTGTCACATCTGGAGGAAACCTGGCAAACATCCCTACAGTGCAGCATGGTGGTGGCAGAATCATGCTGTGGGGATGTTTTTCAGCGGCAGAGACTGGGAGACTAGTTAGGATTGAGGGAAAGATGAACGGAGCAAAGTACAAAGAGATCCTTGATGAAAACCTGTTTGTGAGCGCTCAGGACCTGACTGGAGTGATTGTTCACCTTCCAACAGGACAACGACCCTAAGCACACCGCCAAGACAACGCGGGAGTGGCTTCGGGACAAGTCTTTGAATGTCCTTGAGTGGACTAGCCAGAGCCCGATCTAACATCTCTGGAGAGACCTGAAAATAGCTGTGCAGTGACTCTCCCCATCCAACCTGACAGAGCTTGAGAGGATTTTCAGAGAAGAATGGAGAAACTCCCCAAATACAGGTATGCCAAGCTTGTAGTATCATATCCAAGAAGACTCGACTGTAATCGATGCCAAATGTGCTTCAACAAAGTACTGAGTAGAGGGTCTAAATACTTACACTACCAGTCAAAAATTTCAGAACAACCAATCATTCAAAGATTTGTCTTTATTTTTACTATTTTCTACATTGTAGAATAGTAGTGTAGACATCAAAACTATGAAATAACAAAATATTAAACATTCATCAATATACAAGTGTTGCATAGTCATCAAAAGCTCTGCTTCTTGGCAATATCACAGCGTTGTCAGATTTCAAAAAGGCTTTACGGCGAAAGCACAACATTTGATTGTTTGAGGATAGCACCTACAATATTTATCCATTAGCATGAATTCATAACCCAACGCGGGTCTCAAAAAACGCATAAAATCGCTAATATAAAATCCCTTACCTTTCGAAGAACTTCTGCTGAGGGCTTCCCAAGTGTCCAACGAAGACAATCCATGGTTCTTTTGTTAGAAAAAGTAATTTATTATATCCATAAATTTCTGTTTGGTTGGCGCGTTATGTTCATAAAATCCACCGTTGAGTCGCCCATTGAACCGTGAAGAGAACGCGTTCACATTATACCTACACACTTGTCCAAGAACAATCAAACATCATTATCCTTAGGAACACTTTTATGTATATTTACTATAATATTTAAACCGGATTATAAACTGGACGATAGGAAAGGAAAAAACCACAGCACGCGCAGGCCCGTGAACACGCATCCTCTTCTGTGTACATTTGATGACTAGTTCGAAATTCTTCTTCTATTACCATCCAGAGCAACCTAACATCACCAAACACTGTCTAGAGACTGTTGACATCCAGTGGAAGCAATAGGTACTGCAATCTTACTCCCATATATGGCTGTTTTCAATAGGGAGGGGTTCAAAATGAGGCAATGTGTCAAAAACACTTTTTCCAGGACAGAAATTCCTCGGGTTTTCGCCTGCTATATCCGTTCTGTTATACTCACAGACAATATTTTAACACTCTTAGAAACTTCAGAGTGTTTCCTATCCAATAGTACTAATTATGTGCATATCCTAGTTTCTGGGCCTGAGTNGATGACTAGTTCGAAATTCTTCTTCTATTACCATCCAGAGCAACCTAACATCACCAAACACTGTCTAGAGACTGTTGACATCCAGTGGAAGCAATAGGTACTGCAATCTTACTCCCATATATGGCTGTTTTCAATAGGGAGGGGTTCAAAATGAGGCAATGTGTCAAAAACACTTTTTCCAGGACAGAAATTCCTCGGGTTTTCGCCTGCTATATCCGTTCTGTTATACTCACAGACAATATTTTAACACTCTCAGAAACTTCAGAGTGTTTCCTTTCCAATAGTACTAATTATGTGCATATCCTAGTTTCTGGGCCTGAGTGGCAAGCCTTTTACTTTGGGCACGCCAGACTCTCCAAAACCAACACCTCAGCTGCCGCTCCCTAAGAAGTTAAATAGCCACCCTTTGCCTTCATGACAGCTTTGCACACTCTTGACATTCTCTCAACCAGCTTCACCTGGAATGCTTTTCTAACAGTCTTGAAGGAGTTCCCACATATGCTGAGCACTTGTTGGCTGCTTTTCCTTCACTCTGTGGTCCGACTCATCCCAAACCATCTCAATTTGGTTGAGGTCGGGGGATTGTGGAGGCCAGGTCATCTGATGCAGCCCTCCATCACTCTCCTTCTTGGTAAAATAGCCCTTACACAGCCTGGAGGTGTGTTGGATCATTGTCCTGTTGAAAAACCAATGATAGTCCCACTAAGCGCAAACCAGATGGGATGGTGTATCGCTGCAGAATGCTGTGGTAGCCATGCTGGTTAAGTGTGCCTCGAATTCTAATTAAATCACAGACAGTGTCACCAGCAAAGCACCCCCACACCATCACACCTCCTCCATGCTTGTTGGTGGCAAATACACATGCAGAGAACATCCGTTCACCCACACAGTGTCTCACATAGACACGGCGGTTGGAACCAAAAATCTCGAATTTGGACTCATCAGACCAAAGAAAAAATGTCCACCGGTCTAATGTCCATTGCTCGTGTTTCTTGGCCCAAGCAGGTCTCTTCTTCTGATTGGTGTCCTTTAGTAGTGGTTTCTTTGCAGCAATTTGACCATGAAGGCCTGATTCACACAGTCTCCTCTGAACAGTTTATGTTGAGATGTGTCTGTTACTTGAACTCTGTGAAGCATTTATTTGGGATGCAATTTCTGAGGCTCGTAACTCTAATGAACTTATCCTCCGCAGCAGAGGTAACTCTGGGTCTTCCGTTCCTGTGGCGGTCCTCATGAGAGCCAGTTTCATCATAGTGCTTTAAGTTTTTTGCGACTGCACTTGAAGAAACTTTCAAAGTTCTTGACATTTTCCGTATTGACTGACCGTCTTGTCTTAAAGTAATGATGGACTGTCGTTTCGCTTTGCTTTATTTGAGCTGTTCTTGCCATAATATGGACTTTGTCTTTACCAAATAGGGCTATCATCTGTATACCCTCATACCTTGTCACAACACAACCGATTGGCTCAAACGCATTAATAAGGAAAGAAATTCCACAAATTAACTTTTAAGAAGGCATGCCTGTTAATTGAAATGCATTCCAGGTGACTACCTCATGAATTGGTTGAAAGAATGCCAAGAGTGTGCAAAGCTGTCATCAAGGCAAAGGGTGGCTATTTGAAATCTCAAATATAAAATATATTTTGATTTGTTTAACACTTTTTTGGTTACTACATGATTCCATATGTGTTATATATACCTTTGTTTAACCAGGTAGGCCAGTTGAGAACAAGTTTCCATGTACAACTGTGACCTGGCCAAGATAAAGCAAAGCAGTGCAACAAAAACAGAACACAGTTACACATAAACAAACGTACAGCCAATAACACAATAGAAAAATCTATGTACAGCGAAATGTATTATTTCATATTTTTGATGTCTTCACTATTATTCTACAATGTTGAAAATAGTAAAAAAAAATTGAATGAGTAGGTGTTGTAACTTTTGACCGGTAGTGCATGTACATGTAATATTTCCGTTTTGTATTCAAAATAAATTAGCAAAAATGTGTAAAAACATGTTTTTCTTTTGTAAATTATGTTTTTTTTTGTGTAGAATGATGATATCTATTTTAGAATAAGGTTACAGTATAACGTAACAAAATGTGGAAAAAGTCAACGGATCTGAATTCTTTCCAAATGCACTGTACATAACACGGTTAAGGCCTGTTCTAATGCACGAAACAATGCGGATTGCCTGTATACAGTCCTTAGCTGTGGTATATTGGCCATAAACCACAAACCCAAAATGTGCCTTATTGCTATTATAAACTAGTTACCATCCAATTAGTATTCAGGGTTTGAACCACCCAGTTTATAATACAGTATATACTGTACATATGAAGTGGGTGAAACAGTATGTAAACATTATTAAAGTGACCAGTGTTCAATGACTATATACATAGGGTAGAAATTTCTAAGGTGCAGGGTTGAGTACCGCTGGTAGCTGGCTAGAAACAGTTACTAAAATTGAGGGCAGTGTACTGGGTTGAGGCAAGCTAGTGGTGACTATTTGTCAGTCTGATGACCTGAAGATAAAAGCTGTTTTTCAGTCTCTCTGTCCCAGTTTTGATGCACCTGTACTGTCTCAGCCTTCTCGATGGTAGTGGGGTGAAGAGGGCGTGGCTCAGGTGGCTGAGGTCCTTGATACTCATCTTTGCCTTCCTGTGACACCAGGTGTTGTAGATGTCCTGGAGGGCCGGCAGTGTGCCCCTGGTTATGCGTTGGACTGACCGCACCACTCTCTGGAGAGTTGCAACGGTGCAGTTGCCGTACCAGGATGCTCTCCATGGTGAATCTGTCGAAGATACACCATTGTACTGAGTACTGTGAAGCAGCATGCCACCTGACAGCTATACTAATCTGGATTTATCTGTTAACAGTTTTTAACCGAAAATTTAATTTTAAATTCTCCACCATAGGCTGCCTCCAACGACGATTTAGAGAATTTGGCAATACGTCCAACCAGCCTCACAACCGCAGACCAACCCAGGACATCAACATATGGGGGTGCTGAGTAGTATTTATGTCTGCAATAAAGCCCTTTTGTAGAGAAATAATCATTTTGATTGGCTGGGCCTGGCTGCCGGGTCATGTGAAATCCATAGATTAGGGCCTAATGAATTTATTTCAATTGATTTATTTCCTTATATGAACTGTAACTCAGTAAAAACATTTAAATTGTTGCATTTCTTTCTTAGTATACATGGACCCTAATAAAAAGTACTATAGAGGCCTCCCGAGTGGCACAGCAGTCTAAGGCACTGCATCGCAATGCTAGTGGCGTCACTACAGAACCGGCCGTGACCGGGAGTTCTATAGGGTGGCGCAAAATTGGCCCAGCTTTGTCCAGGTTTGGGGATGGTTTGTAAGGTCGCCTGTAAGGTCGCCACTGGTCCAAAGGAATACACAACAACATTTAACCTTTGTTTGTATAGATGGGTTTGTGAGCTAATGGGTCAAAATAACTCTTATTAAGACTAGTTGGTCAAGGTCTTAAAACTGCTGCACTAAGACCTACTCTTAAGACTTTTAATAAGGCCTACTTTGAGTCCACCTCTGAGATTGACACTAAGCACCTGCAGTACTTTTGATCATTGCGGCCTAATGTGATAAAGCCCCTTTACATCAACAGATATCAATGAGTCCTCGCACCTCTGCTTCACAATCAAAGGTGTTTACAGAATCCCTCTCAACCTTTACATCTAACTTCTCTGTCTGCAGTGCGAAAACTGTGTATGTGTGTGTGTATGTATTACTTAGCGGTGGCTGGTTTCCTGTGAGTATTCTGTAAAATAGTTGTCTAGGGTCTTTTTGCCCTATAGATCTTTGTAGGTAATGTATGCACAAAGCGTCTCAGAATAGGAGTGCTAATCTAGGATCAGTACTTGGGCCTGTGTATGTTTACTGTAAATGAGACCTGCAGGTCCCTTGACTCTCCACACCAGCGCCAGGAGTTCTTGCTAAGAGTAGTGCTAATAGTAGGTTTCTGCCTTAAAGAGGAAAAGAAAAGAGCTGTGTGTGTTTCTTATCCATTGTTGGTCTTTTTACTATCATTAGTAAAACTATCGTTGTGCAATGGAAGGGTGAATTAGTCTAGCACAGAGGGACACTACTCACGCTAGCCTCGCTCACAGCACCATTTCCTCTTCATCTCACTGTCTGTGGCAATAGAAGCCTGTGTGACATACATGACACTAACTTTTGATAGTGTATGATCATCTGCTTATGACATTTGTTTATGTTCATCTGTTTATGCTGCTACAGCATTAGAGGAGCTTTTACAACTGACTTTCCCTCGATCAAGTGCATCCATCTATGTGCTTGTGTGTGTGTGTGTGTGTGCATGTCTCACATACCCCACTCATGAATTCATGCATGTGTGTGTGTGTGTATGTCTACACACCCCCACCCACTCATGACCCTGCTGTGATGCCTCTCTGCAGTGCTTGAGGACATTGACCATGGCAAAGCTTTGACCCATACTGTGAGCCTGGCAGCCTAGAACTCCATGGCAGGCTTTTATGAATGAACATCTGTGACTGGAATTTTAATGTAGCATCCGAAGCTAAACCCAGTGCTCCAATGAACAACCTGGCACAACACAGACATAATTCAAACCTGCTTCTATATGGATCAATGGGAAAGGAGGGAGTACAGGGAAGTCAAATTATACAGTCCAGCAGGTAGCATAATGGTGTTGTGCTCAGATATTTACTGTAGGGTATTGTAAGGTAAACAACCCATCTGTATTTTACAATCCCGTTTATAATTCATTTTCGAAACGCATTCTAGCACTTTTATATTTTGAGTCATAATCAGTGCTTAGTTACAATAAGAGGGTTGAATAACAAGAATCACATAGATACCGTATAGATACTAATTGTGGCAGTTACTACCTACGTCCTGTATTTGAGGTCTTTCATCGGTCGGTATATTGTAGACCTTAAGCATTTAGCATATCTGGTGACATTAGCCTCTCTACTCTGCAGATTGCAGGGCTGGCTGTCTAGGCACATGGTGTGTGTGTGTGTGTGTGTGTGTGTGTGTAGGACTGGGGGGTTGCTGCTGTGTTTGCTTTGTGATGCTGGTCACATGCAGGCTCTCTACAGAGACTCAACAGGGAGGCCTCGACTGTCACTCACTCACTGGGGCTCCCCCTATACTGACTGGTTCAAACCAAGGTTTCCTGTGTGCAACAACCATTTAAGCCCACTGAGCTAAAGCCTAGACATTAGCTCGGGGAGTTAACGTGAGTCTTTAGGTCTCAAGAAAGGGTACTCATCAAGTGAGCGTGATTCAAGCTCTGTTATACTTTACCTGCCTTTGACCTCCTTTGCAAAGAGCCATCAGGGTCATGGCACCAAAGTGAGCAACTGGGTTTCAAACCTGGGTCTACTCTACCTTCTGAGCCAGTAGAGTAGTACAAACAGTCTGATCTTGTGCTTGATGTCCCAGCTCTCTCCCCTCTCATTAGCCTTGCTGACAGGCAGAGAGTGGTGTATGTTTGTGTTGGCCTGTCTAGAGCCCAGTTTTTACCTGGTTTGAACATGCGTCGGTTGTCCTGATCTTGTCCACATTCTGATTGTACCCACATTTTTTGACAGGTCTAGGCAATCAAAAGACTAATTTTGATCTGATTGTGATGAGATCTTCCTGACCACCTCTGATAGTTGAAGACGCATCTTGTAAGAATATCCCTGAAGTGTAAATTAATCCGTACAACGAAAGCATATAGATTTGACCAATATCAAGGTTGTCCCACCCTAAAAAAATAAATGCACACCGGCCAGTTGAATAAAGTGCCTACTGGCACTTTGGACCGATGCCACAGTACAATACCGCGTCCAGCTCTAAAGTAGCTTAAAGAGTCCTTCGTATTGAAGCCTACATCATATTGGATAGTTGCCTCGCTCATGCTCACAGAAAGCTATGCGCCTTTACACGTCAGGTTGTACATCTTCTGCACTTCAGTGATAGCTGTAAGATGCTCAGACTAGAAAATAAACACAAATGGAAATGGAAAAGGACTGCATTATAATACCAGTGCATTATGTTCATATTTGATATAGTAACTGAATTAGACTATTCACCACTTGCCCACCATTCATAGGTGCCCAAAACCAGCTTCTCCCATTGATTCCCACTGGTGAGGTACTTTCGTAATGGGAGTCATAGGCTGCGTCTCAAATGGCACCCAATTCACTGTACAGTGCACTATTTTTGACAAGGGCCCATAGGGTGGTGCACCATAGGGAATAGGGTGCCATTTGGAATGCAGCCATGCTATTATTGTAGACTGGAGGTAATAAACGGCATGGTTGTTAGTCTGTACTGAGTTCAGGATGAGGAAAACGTTGCAGATGTTTAAGAAACTGTGCTGTTTTGAATGACTAGAACATTGTAAGTATGGCAATAGACAAATTATTGTAATTATGTAATTATGGCAATAGACCAATAATTTTGGGCTCTGGAGTGAATGGCTGACCGATTAAATGCAGCGCTCTGGTGGATGAATAGCAAGCTCACTCAGGAACTCTCAAAGCAGACATGAGATGAATGGCATGAGTGATTTCGGGGCTGTTTGAAAGCGTTAAAGGGGCAATCTGTTTACCACAAAATGGCGGGGGTGGGTGCACTTTCTTGTTGTTTTGAATCCCAGATTGACCATTTACTGTAAGTGCTGGAGAGTCATTGTGCACGGTCGTGACATGTCTGTAGTCTGTGACTGTGAGGAGCGAGTGGGAAACAGGAATGGCAGAGAAGGCTGCTAGTGTTAGCGTGGTGAATTCCGCCTCTTTGGAGAAATGCTGAGACACATTTTGACTACTGCATACAGGGAGGCAACAGAGAAATGTGTTAAGGGAAATTATTAATTGATCTTACCAGCCAGCTACCTGTACTTGCAACATGGAGTGTCATTGCCTACCTGTTAGAACATAGAACCTTGTTGACATAATCAAGATGTTAGCCCACACAGCTCAAAAATATAAATATATTGTCAAAGACTCCTGCTAAAAGGTCAACGTGAGGATACCCCACTCACACACTCTCTCTCTGCTTTGCAATTGAGATGCTCTCTGGTTGGTGAAGGGTTTTATGAACCAATCTGAAAAGTCAACAGATGACTGGTGACATGACAGTCTTGTGATCTACAGTAGGGGCTTGACCTCCTGGCTGTCTCCCTCAGCTCTGAGAACCACTCTTGGGTTGTTGTGTTGTAACACTGCTGAAGTCAGATATAGGATCAGTTCCCATTCCCCCAATCCTAATCTTAACCATTAGGGTGGAAAATACAAAACTGGCCCAAAATGTGCGTCTGGAGGCAACTTCACCCTATACCCCTGGCACTGGTCGTAGACGAGGTGGCCCTTCACCCACACTCCACCTTGTGAGAAGTCACTGTGTAGTTAGTTGGTGGTACAGTAACCGAAAAAGGTTGGGAACCACTGACTTACAGTAAGCATGTGTCCAAAATAAAGTTGCTGGGGTCTTTTTACACTGCTTTACTAAAACTCCATTGGCCAATAGAGTACTGTAATTTACATAGCAGATGCTTTTATCCAATGTGACAACAATAAGTCCATACATTTTCACCCCAGTGGGAATCAAACCCACACCCATGGTGTTGCTAGTGCCATTTACAATACTTTACTGTAAAAAACAATACATGATTGTGGAAGAGGTATTCAGTGATCACACCTTTGACCACACATGGGATAGAAAAGATGAAAATGAGATTTTCAGTCAATTTTGATGGGTAGTGCAAGTGAATAGCCTAATGTGAAAATTGCGCAATATACTGTAATTTACAGTACTGTAGCATATTATTTTCAGTACTTAAAAGGGCAATTTTGAAGCATGTAGGACTATCTTTCATGTTTTTGCTAATGGTTTAACTGATTGTTAAATTGAGAATGTATCAATATGTTGTGTTTTGGTGATTAAAACAATGTTTTCATTATATTTCACAGTAAACTTATATTTTGGATCAATGGTTGTGTTGCGAAAGATGTCTCCCAACAAAAGGATTTGAATGTAATTTTTTATGTAACTAGGCAAGTCAGTTAAGAACAAATTCTTATTTACAATGACAGCCTAGGAACAGTGGGTTAACTGCCTTGTTCAGGGACAGAACATCAGATTTTTACCTTGTCAGCTTGGGGATTTGATCTAGCAACCTTTTGGTTACTGGCCCAATGCTCTAACCACTAGGCTACCTGCCACCCCAGGCAGCAGGTACACAGGTAAGACTGGCTGTTTGGAGTTTGGAGTTTTTTACTTTCTAAAATTCACCACATATTTGTGAAAATAGCACCAAAAAAAAAAAAAAAGAAGTGTACCCCAAGGAGCAAAAGTGTTTGCAATGACATCTTGTTGGCGTCTATTGTGACATGGTCTGGTTGTGTACTGGTTGCAGAAGGATGCAATTTTGCGAAAATAAGTCAATATTTTTACATGGTTGTAATCACACCCACCTGATATAAGGCGTGTGCCTTTTGGTGTATTCAACCAAATGAATTTCAGTGTTCCGTGCACTCGTTTTTTTGCTGACTGCCACATTTCCTCTGTTCCATTCATTTCTTCTCCATCAGTCAGGCAGACGACAGGTATGTGTAAGGAGCGGAGGCTGAATGAGAGTGTTAAACAGAATGGGGAAAGAAAGGTTGCTTTTGAAGAGACGGTGGCAGTCAAGGCACCTCCGCTCTAGGAGCTGTCACTCAAAGGCAACAGGCTTCCTTTGAAGTGTGGTTCTCTGTAGGAAAAGGACCTAACTCTGTTGGCCGTGTTTGCTGATGGAGACCCATGTTTTGTTTGGAAGAGACAGATTTTAAAAGTAGATAAAAAATGAAAAAATGTCCCATTTCTTTATGGAAGAGAGAAGGAGGAGGAATGTCAAGTTGTCTTTTCCAGAGAAGATCAGCACTTGCTCAGCTGTTTTTCATTTAGATTTTTTTAATCATTTATACAGGTGGATCCCATTGAGATTAAACCTACATTTTATTACAAGAGAGACCTGTTCCCAAAAGACAGCAATCAAGAGACTACAGTAAAATAACAATACGATTTACTAGCATTATTACTTCAGTATCCCTAGAAGATTTATCTCTCCACAGATGTGCATGGTTGCAGGGTGTACATTTTCTCTCACTTCATGATGTAATGCTGAAAATAGTTATGAAGGCCAAGTTCCAGGCTGACTACATTGCAGAATCATGCCAGATCTCACAATGCCTATATATGTTTTTAAAATCACACAATATAGCAAGCTGATTCCCGACTGCGTAGACGATGATGTGATACAACCAATGGTTGATGCAATGTAATGTCTGCAATGTATTCCGGCTGGTATGTGTGTGTATGTGCGCATGTTCCCTGTAATAAGAGAGAAAGCCAGCACATCTAATCTGTCTGAGAAGTCTGCTTCCTGCAGCCATACACATACCTCAATTCCCCCTCAGACACATTTCTCTTTCCGCGCACAGACACAAGACACACAGTCAGTCATACAGACACAGCTTGGATGCGCACACACACACACACACACACACACACACACACACACACACACACACACACACACACACACACTGTTCACCTACAAAGACAAACGTGTATTGTTTTCTCTATTGCCTTTTCAACATACAGTGCCTTCAGAAAGTATTCAAACCTCTTGACTTTTTTTTCCAAATGTTCTTGTGTTACTGCCTGAATTTAAAATTGATACAATTTTGATTGTTTGACACTGGCCTACGCACAGTACCCCATAATGTCAAAGTGGAATAATGTTTAAATTTTTTTTTACAAATTAATACAAAAATTAAAAGTTAAAATGTCTTGAGTCAATAAGAATTCAACCCCTTTGTTATGGCAAGCCATAATATGTTCAGGAGTTACCGTCTCATAGTGGAGGTATTTGACAGCCTTGAGGTTGGCTTAGCATCATGCGACATCGAGAGAATTGCTTGGGGAAGATTAACGAGTTCATGTTTCCATGGGATATCGGTTACTGCTAAGTAGTACTATCTGCATTGATAGCTGTGCTTGATGTGGATATTGTGAGGAAACCTGCACGGAACTGCTATACTTCGCTGAGGGAATATCTACGAGTAGTGAGTAACCACAACGGTGGGGTGCTTCTGGACTTCATGTGTGTCGTAACATTTTTTTTGAGCTCCAACGCGCACCAACGGGTTAAGCAAGCTTGAAATAATTTGGAAATGGGTTGTGCACGATTCATTGGGGTTTATTATTTTTATTTCTTTTGATGTGGTCCATTGAAAATTTAATAATACACATCTTGAACCTTATGTATGTTGCTTTGGTGGAGTCATTTATTGTTTCAATTTCATTTAATGCATGGGAAAGCATATCCTTATACAATAACAAAAATCTATAATCATTCGGTCTGAAGTTAATACCCTAGTTGTCATCACCCTAGATAGTTTACAATAGGGATTCTTATTGGAGAAGTCCTTCTCACCTAACATCCCATGTGGTTGAGATATTCTATGTAAGGTAATGTCGTGAGAGTCAAATTCGAGCCTGGTGAGAGGGTTACAGGTACAAATAAAAAAACAGACATTGAATATCCGTTTTAGCATGGTGAAGTTATTAATTACACTTTGGATGGTGCATCAATACACCCAGTCACTACAAAGATACATGTGTCCTTCCTAACTAAAATGCCGGAGAGGAAGGAAACCACTCAGGGATTTCAACATGAGGCCAATGGTTACTTTAAAACATTTACAGAGTTTAATGGATGTGATAGGACAAAACTGATGATGGATCAACAACATTGTAGTTACTCCACAATACTAACCTAAATGACAGAGTGAAAAGAAGGAAGCCTGTACAGAATAAAACATATTCCAAAACATGCCTCCTGTTTGCAACAAGGCACTAAAGTAATACTGCCAAAAATGTGGTAAAGAAATTAACTTTTTGTCCTGAATACAAAGTGTTATGTTTTGGGCAAATACAATACAACACATTACTGAGTAGTGGTGGCTGTATCATGTTATGGGTATGCTTGCAATTGTGAAAGACTAGGGAGTATTTTCAGGATAAAAAAGACATTGAATGGAGCTAAGCACAGGCAAAATCCTAGAGGAAAACCTGGTTCAGTGTGCTTTCCACCAGACACAATAACCTAAAACACAAGGCAAAATCTACACTGGACTTGGCCGATTTACAGTTTTGACTTAAATCTACTTGAAAATTATCAATGATCAACAACCAATTTGACACAACTTGAGGAATTTTGAAATGAATAATGGGCAAATGTTGCAGAATCCAGGTGTGGAAAGCTCTTAGAGACTTACCCAGAAAGACTCATAGCTGCCCAAAGTGGTTTTACAAAGTCTTGACTCGAGTGTGAATACTTACAATATGTAAATTAGATATTTCTGTATTTCATTTTCAATACATTTGCAAAAAAATCTAGAAACACATTTTCACTTTGTCAATTTGGGATATTGTGTGTAGAAGTGTGGTAAAAAAAAATATTTAATCCATATTGAATTCAGGTTTACAACCTGTACAACAAAATGTGGAATAAGTCAAGGGGTATGAATAATTTCTGAAGGCACTGTAACCCTATTCATCACATAATTTATACCTCATTCAGAGGACTTGAACTTGAAATTAGTGCACTACTTTAGACCAGGCCCAGTGCATTATATACAGATGTATGATCTTAATTTGAACCAGTTTGCTACAGCAGGAAACTAATACTACAGCAATAGGATATGTGAATTATTATGTGGATGATAATTCATGGACATTTGTTGTAGGGGTTGATATATTTTTCATAGGGCAATCAAGTCTGACATTTTTAAGTGGATTTTACAAACTTTATAAGCCTTTTTAAACCTCGAATGCACTACACATTTGCATTTCCTGCTGTGCAGGACATTTCTCAGCAACAAAAGAGTGATCAAATTAAGATCCTGCATCTGTAGAGAATAATGTGTCATTTGTGATGCACTATATCTTTCCCCCAGTGAAAGCTCCAGTTGGCTTCCAGGATGTGTAGACTGTGGAGATAGGGGAGCATGAGCAGGGCAGGAGGACAGGACAGGACAGGTCAAGCCAACGGAGAGGAGAGAGGCACTTCATGACTGTGTCATAATGAAATATGGAAGTAGCTCACCTTGTGATCTGATAGATTAGGTCTATTTTCAAATCAAATACAATTGTATTTGTCACATGTGCCGAATACAACAGGTGTAGACCTTCCACCATATTGCTCATGTCTATCCAGTCCTCACACATCTACATGCGTGGTTAGGGGATATAGGGATATGGGGTCAGGGGTTAATTTGGGATTGGATGTTACTGTGATTTTAGGATGGGGAATGGCGATGATGTACTGTAAAGCAGATCACAGCTTTTGACTCATTCTTTATTTATACCAGGCAACAGATTTGGGCCTAATTTCTACAAAAACTAGCTCAATTCTTTACTTGCTGAACTGTGAGCACCAACTCAGCCAACCTACCCAGAGCTAAACTTCTTTCCACAGTTAGCGTAGTATTAGCCAGTGCCTTGCAACAGTCACTTTGCATTAGTATTATCTAGCACATCAAACTAATGCGATACCTCTGTGTCATTGGGTAATCTAATTGTCTTATTGGATTCTGCATCGCTGCCTGTATTCTCTAGCTTGTATTACCCAGTTTTTGTAGGATTTCACTTCAACATGTTCTTATACGTAGGCCTATGGTGCATAGCTTAGCCTTGCATAGCCGCCTAACAAATCATAATTACCAAGGTTATAAAGCCAGACTCTGTTGTGTAGTAATTGTCCTCTCTTCAGGACCAACATGTTAGGTTGACATTTTGTATAGCATATTCTTCAATAGTATTCATGGCATTCACACAATAGAAGGTGTCGGTGTGCAACTCTCATTTCCCTCCCCCTGATGTGGTATGTGCCCTTCCTCTCTTTCCCAGGCAGAGAAGAACAGAACAGAAGAGGAGAGGAGAGGAGAAAGAGCAGCATTGCATGCGAAATGATCTCAGTTAGGTCCAGTGATACACGTTAGGTCCAGGCGAAAAGGAGAGGAAGGCATGCACGTGAGATGGAGAGGAGTGAGAGAGAGAGAGAGGGAGAGAGAGAGAAAGAGAGAGAGTTATTCTTTATAATCTAAATGCAAATGTGTGGAGTATAAAAATATTATCTCCAAAAACACTTGTGTCTACTATTGTGTTTGCGTCCTGTGTGTGTGCGTGTGTTCGTCGTTGATCAAACTGCTTTTTCAACACAATGGATGGCCTGAGAGGGTTTGAGTTTAAACACACCTTTACAACTGCATGTTGTGTTGTGTGTAAATACACTGAGTATAAAAACATGATGAACACTTTCCATGACATAGACCGACCAGGTGAATCCAGGTGAAAGCTATGATCTCTTATTGATGTCACTTATTAAATCCACTTCAGTCAGTGTAGATGAAGGTGAGGAGACATGCCTTGAGACAATGCCTTGAGACATTTAACACATGGATTATTGTGTATGTGTGCCGTTCAGAGGGTGAATGGGCAAGACAAAATATTTAAGTGCCTTTGAATGGGATTTGTATCAAGAACTGCAACCCTTCTGGCTTTTCACACTCAACAGTTGCACGTGTTTATCAAGAATGGTCCACCACCCAAATGACATCCAGCCAACTTGACACAACTGTGGGAAGCGTTGGAGTCAACATGGGCCAGCATCCCTGTGGAAACCTTTCGACACCTTGTAGAGTCCATGCCTCAATGAATTGAGGCTGTTCTGAAGGAAAAAGGGTGGGGGGTGCAACTCAATATATGTGTATGTGTTTGTATATGTATTCATGGCCAAAAGTATCTCATTCCAAAATCATGGGCATTAATATGGAGTTGGTCCCCCCTTTGCTGCTAGAACAGCCTCCACTTCTGGGAAGGCTTTCCACTAGATGTTTCAACATTTCTGCGGGGACTTGATTCCATTCAGCCACAAGAGCATTAGGTCTGGCTTGCAGTTGGCGTTCCAACTCATCCCAAAGGTGTTCAATGGGGTTGTGGTTAGGGCTGTATGCAGGCCAGTAAAGTTCTTCCACACCGATCTCGACAAACAATTTCTGTATGGACCTCGCTTTGTGCATGGGGGCATTGCCATGCTTAAACAGGGCCTTCCCCAAACTGTTGTCACAAAGTTGGAAGCACAGAATCGTCTAGATTGTCGTTGTATGCTGTAGCGTTAAAATTTCCCTTCACTGGATCTAAAGCCTAGCCTGAACCATGAAAAACAGCCCCAGAACATTATTCCTTGTCCACCATACTTTACAGTTGGTACTATGCATTCGGGCAGGTAGCGTTCTCCTGGCATCCGCCAAACCCAGATCCATCTGTCAGACTACCGAGAACAGACGGCTGAGCCGCTGTTGCTCCTAGACATTTCCACTTCACAATAGCAGCACTTACAGTTGACCGGGGAAGCTCTAGCAAGGCAGAAATTTGATGAACTCACTTGTTGGCAAGGTGGCATCCTATGACGACTGCCAACGTTTGTCTATGGTATTGCATGGTTATGTGCTCGATTTTATACTCCTGTCAGCAACGGGTGTGGCTGAAATAGCCGAATCCACTAGTTTGAAGGGGTGTCCACATAGTTTTGCATATACCGTGCCTTCGGAAAGTATTCACTTTTTCCACATTTTGTTACATTACGGCCTTATTTATTAAAGAAATAAAAATCCTCAGCAATCTACTCACAATACCCGACGATGACAAAGCAAAAACTGGTTTTTAGAAATTTTGCCAAATGTAAAAAACAGAAACACCTTATTAACATAAGACTCAGACTCAAAATTGAGCTCAGGTGCATCCTGTTTCCATTGATCATCTCTGAGATGGTTCTACAATTTGATTGGAGTCCATCTGTGGTAAATTCCATTGATTGGACATGATTTGGAAAGGCACACGTCTATATAAGGTCCCACAGTTGACATTGCATGTCAGAACAAAAACCAAGCCATGAGGTCGAAGGAATTGTTCTTAGAGCTCCGAGACAGGGTTGTGACTGGGACAGATCTGGGGAAGGGAACCAAGACATTTTTTGGTAACACTCCTCAGTAAAAGGCACATGACAGCCTGCTTGGAGTTTGCCAAAAGGCACCTAAAGACTCTCAGACCATGAGAAACAAGATTCTCTGGTCTGATGAAACCAAGATTGATTGATTTGGTCTGAATGCCAAGTGTCACTTCTGGAGGAAACCTGGCACCAACCCTTACGGTGAAGCATGGTGGTGGCAGTATCACGCTGTGGGGATGTTTTTCAGAGGTAGGGACTGGGAGACTAGTCAGGATTGAGGCAAATATGAACGGAGCAAAGTACAGAGAGATCCTTGATGAAAACCTGCTCCAGAGCGCTCAGGACCTCAGACTGGGGCGAAGGTTCACCTTCCAACAGGACAACGACTCCAAGCACACAGACAAAAAAACACAGGAGTGTCCTTGAGTGGCCCCGCCAGAGCCCGGACTTGAATCCGATCTAACCTCTCTGGAGAGACCTGAAAACCGTTGCGCAGCGATGCTCCCCATCCAACCTGACATAGCTTGAGAGGACTGCAGAGGAGAATGGGAGAAACTCCCCAAATACGGGTGTGCCAAGCTTGTAGAGTCATACCCGAGAAGACTGAAGGCTGTTATTGCTGCCAAAGGTGCTTCAACAAAGTACTGCGTAAAGGGTCTGAATACTTATGTAAATGTGAAATGTACGTTTTTTTTATATTTAATAAATTAGCAATCATTTCTAAAAACCTGTCTTTGCTTTGTCATTATGGGGTATTGTGTGTAAATTGATGAGGAATACAACTATTTTAATACATTTTAGAATAAGGCTGCAACGTAACAAATGTAAAAAAAGTCAAGGGGTCTGAATACTCTCCAAATGCAGTGTATAGTGTATCAGTTCGTGTGTGTGTGCATAGCTTAAAATAGGAACTTCACTTGCATGGCAGTAAACGTAGTAGAGGTGCTACGCTGGCCATGTTTTACCCCCCCCCCTCCTTTCTTTCTCTCCCTCTCGCTGGCAATTCAAGCAGTGGATATAGTGACTAATCCCATCTGGATCCTGATTGGTTAGAATTTATATTGGTCACGGTGATAGTCACCAATGCTTGGAAAAGGTCGCTTGAAACGATACTGAAACCCATTGAAGGCACTAGGCTACTCACGCCATTATGCAATCCCGCACACACACAGGTGCAGCGCCAGAGTTATTTGTCCACATAATGATTGGGGACCATATAAATATAATCCCTTCAGACCATGGCAATTTGACTGCACCTCATGGGTACACTTAATATGGCCGCCGGTCCACCGATCACCCACCCATGTACAGTTGAAGTCGGAAGTTTACATACACCTTAGCCAAATACATTTAAACTCAGTTTTTCTCAATTCCTGACATTTAATCCTAGTAAAAATTCCCTATCTTAGGTCAGTTAGGATCACCACTTTATTTTAAGAATGTGAAATGTCATAATAATAGTAGAGGGAATTATTTATTTAGGATTTTATTTCTTTCATCAGATTCCCAGTGGGTCAGAAGTTTACATCACTTGTTTAGTATTTGGAAGCATTGCCATTAAATTGTTTAACTTGGGTCAAACGTTTTGGGTAGCCTTCCACTAGCTTCCCACAATAAATTGGATGAATATTGGCACATTCCTCCTGACAGAGCTGGTGTAACTGAGTCAGGTTTGTAGGCCTTCTTGCTCGCACACGCTTTTTCAGTTCTGCCCATAATTTTTCTATGGGAATGAGGTCAGGGCTTTGTGATGGCCACTCCGATACCTTGACTTTGTTGCCACAACTTTGGAAGTATTCTTGGGGTCATTGTCCATGAACGTACTTGTTGCGAAAAGTGCAAATCAATCCCAGAACAACAGCAAAGGACCTTTGCGACCAAGCTTTAACTTCTTGAGATGTTGCTTCAATATATCCACATAATTTTCCTCCCTCATGATGCCATCTATTTTATGAAGTGCACCAGTCCCTCCTGCAACAAAGCACCTCCACAACATGATGTTGCCACCCCCGTGCTTCACGGTTGGGATGGTGTTCTTCTGCTTGTTCTTCCCTTTTTCCTCCTAACATGACGATGGTCATTATGGCCAAACAGTTCTATTTTTGTTTCATCAGACCAGAGGACATTTCTCCAAAAAGTATGATCTTTGTCCCCATGTGCAGTTGCAAACCGTAATCTGGCATTTTTTATGGCGGTTTTTGAGCAGTGGCTTCATCCTTGCTGAGCGGCCTTTCAGGTTATGTCGATATAGGACTCGTTTTACTGTGGATATATATACTTTTGTACCTGTTTCCTCCAGCATCTTCACAAGGTCCTTTGCTGGGATTGATTTGCACTTTTCGCAACAAGTACGTTCATCTCTAGAAGGCCAGCATTCCGGAGTCGCCTATTCACTGTTGACGTTGATACTGGTGTTTTACGGAGTGGTGGGGCCTTGCATTTCACTACCCGGTGAAATGCAAGGCGCCAAAACATTAAACATGCATCAATATACAAGTGTTTCATAGTCATCAAAAGCTCTGCTTCTTGGCAATATCACAGCGTTGTCAGATTTCAAAAAGGCTTTACGGCGAAAGCACCACATTTGATTGTTTGAGGGTAGCACCTAACATATTTTTCCCATTACCATAAATTCATAAGCCTTCACGGTTCACAGAAAACACATTTCACAGCGAAAACAAATCAANCTTACGGAGTGGTGGGGCGCTACCCCACTCCCGACACTACCCGGTGAAATGCAAGGCGCCAAATTCAAAATCCAAAAGTTGAATTATTAAACATGCATCAATATACAAGTGTTTCATAGTCATCAAAAGCTCTGCTTCTTGGCAATATCACAGCGTTGTCAGATTTCAAAAAGGCTTTACGGCGAAAGCACCACATTTGATTGTTTGAGGGTAGCACCTAACATATTTTTCCCATTACCATAAATTCATAAGCGATCACTGTTCACAGAAAACACATTTCACAGCGAAAACAAATCAATTACCTTTTGAAGAACTTCTGCTGAGGGCTTCCCAAGTGTCCAACGAAGACAATCCATGGTTCTTTTGTTAGAAAAAGTAATGTATTATATCCATAAATCTCCGTTTGGTTGGCGCGTTATGATAAGAAAATACAGCCTTCAATCGTCCATTGAAACGTGAAGAGAACTCGTTCAACTTATACCTATAAACTTGTCCAAGAACAATCAAACATAATTGTAAATGTATCCTTAGGAACACTTATGTATAAATAGTATAATATTTCAACCGGAATATAAACTGGGCGATAAGAAAGGAAAAAACCAAAGAGCGTGCCAACCGTGAACGCGCATTTACTTGTGTTGACATCTGCGTGGACACTTCATTATTCGTCTTCTTCTCTGCTCTAAAAGCATCTAATAAGAATCAGAACACTTTCTCGAGACTGTTAACATCCAGAGGAAGCGATAGGTACTGCATTCATATGCCCTTATATGGGCATTTTCATTTGGGAGGGGTTCCAAATGAGGCAATGTGTCAAAACCACTTTTTCCAGGACACAAATTCCTTGGGGTTTCACCTGCCATATCCGTTCTGTTATACTCACAGACAAAATGTTAACACTTTTAGAAACTTCAGAGTGTTTCCTATCCAATGGTACTAATATATGGGATATTATATGTGCATATCCTATTTTCTGGGCCTGAATGGGAGGCATTTTACTTTGGGTACACCAGGGTCTCCAAAACGGTCACCTCGTGCGCTGCTCCCAAAGAAGTTAAACAGGTCAACATTCACAAGGCCGCAGGGCCAGACGGATTTTGGTTTACCAAAAAGATGCCTGGACTATCTGGACCCTTTCTGCACTCATTTTGGTGCTGTTTATTATATATCCTGTTGCCTAGTAACTTTACTCCTAGTTACATGTACATATAGCATCTACCTCAATTAACACGTTCCCCTGCACATTGACTGTACTGGTACCCCATGTATATAGCCAAGTTATAGTTAATTATTGTGGTGTATTTATTACTTTTATTCTCATGTGTTATTACTTGTCTATTATTTATCTATTTTCTTTCTCTCTGCATTGTTGTTGTCTACACCTGTTGTTACAAAGCATGTGATGAATACAATTGTGACCTGGTAGGGCTACTCGTGATTTTGCTTCAGGCTGAAGGTTCCATCTGGTCTTTGGGTCAGGTACTTGCAACCAGTAAAACTGCCCTGGTCTCGGCACTTGATCTCCAGGAGGCCATGGGTGGGGGTTGTTGTGTATTTGATAGGTCAGACCAGATCCAAAGGGCAGCTCACCATACTCAGAAGGCACATACTGTTGCTCTGAGTTTAAGGCCAGCAAGGTTTACATCTGGCAGTTGCTTCCAATTGCAGCAAGGTTTTGCAGGACGTTTCTTGCAAACTCTTTACTGGGTAATGGTGTAGGGACTGGACAATAGAGGTTTGGCAAAATCCACTCACAAGTCCTCCGGACCTTGTTGGCAGGTGCATTGTCTTTCTTTGGTGGCTTTACTTTCAATATTTTAACTGTATTTACAGGTTTTGACTGCAGACCTGACAAATGTGTGGGAATGTGCCATGTTTGAGGCAAGGATGTTTTGCTCTCTTTTGGTGGAAGACTCATTTTAATGTAATGAGCTACGGTGTACAGTAAACCGATGGCATGGTTGCACTTTTCCTGGCCCTCTTTGCAGTTCCATTTAGTCTCCATGATGAATTGACTTTCAGGGGAGAACTTTTCCTGGAAACAAAGTAAAAATAGAATTGAGTTAGACAAGACAAGTCAACCTAATATTTATTTTAATACACCATAAGGGACACAGAAAGAAGAACATATAATGAAATGGATTGTCCATACTATTCTATAAGGTATAACAAAGCAGAAACCAAAAGCAGAACAATGCAAAAAAGGCTACTTAGCTGAAATGTTTGATTATTGCATAGATTTTAGCATTCTCAGTAGTGCTAGGTTTAATAATAAAAAAAAAAATTGTAACTGGTTGTCATGCGGTGGGTGTAGCTGGTGTAATAAAGTCAGGCGCAGGAGAGCAGAGATGAGTGGACTAAGCACTTTACTTAGGCAACGTCAAATTACAGAACGCAACTGCGTCACAAAACAAATGCCCAAAAAAACAAGTAAGGCAGCACAAAGTACAAAATAACCGCACAATACCGGCTGCCACAAAGCACGGCTGAAAACAAACAACCCGGTGTACCAGCATGCCAATAAACAATTCCCCACACAGACATGGGGGGAAACAATGGGTTAAATAACCAACAGTAATGAGGGATTTTGGGTCTATTAAATCTAATTGAAGATCCATAAACCATTTGCATTTCAGCAGCGAGTTTAGCAAGCAGATTTGAAATAATGTTGCGAACTGAAACAGGCTGAATATAAAGTTGATGTCATTTCAGCTACATTTGGAGTGACCATTGATTATTTTAATATTTAATTTTTCTGGATTGGGAATTGGGTAGGTTTTACATACATGCAGTACCTTCTATATGTGGATTCCATGGTTCATGGCATCCCAGCGCATGACTAGAATGCATACCACCACACTTGCAAGTAGAAATTGCCTTCTCAATTGACACCCCCACTTACCTACCTGACCAGCAAACTATCTGAATTATGTACGTAGTCTCATTCTTTCGCATTGAGCGAAATTAACTTGCCCTCACACTACACCTGCCTGCCTCACTAATCCTGACTGTGAAACCATTGGACGAGTCAAGATGACAAGCATAGCCACAACAACAACAGTGAACATTAACTACTTAGCAATAGCTGAAAGTATTCATTAATATTGTCAATGAAGTTATGTTAAAATATCAACTTTACACATTTTTCAACCTACAACGTTACGTTAGCTATAGCTAGCTAGCTAGCTAGCTACTGAGCTAGCAACAAACTGGCTGCAAAAACACATATATACATAATCTTACCTTGTACATCGTGAATGTAACCCCTGATTCAGTTACTGTAACCTTTTAGTTGGACTGCCTTGGGAAGTCGGGACTAAAGCGTATGGCTTTAAACTATATTACCGTCATAATATAATAATGCATGGCATTTAGCAGACACTTTATCCAAAGCGACTTACAGTCATGTGTGCATACATTTTACATATTGTTGGTCCCAGGAATCAAACCCACTATCCTGGCGTTGCAAGTGCCATGCTCTACCTAATGGGCTACGGAGGACCACCATCAAATGGCCACAATAATTGGATGACACACAAGATTTGGTTCAGGACTCCAGCACTGTAGGTTCCTGTGATTCACCAATATTAGCTTTACACTTTTTCAAACACAAAATAAGAAATAAATGGACTACCTTAAATGAAGATCGCCACAATGGCACTGCCCATGATGTCACGGATGCCATAATGGCACAGATACTCTCTCTATGAACACTACAGACAGTTTTGTGGGAAGCCTGGCCGATGCTGTCCTTGATGCTGAAATGGACAGTGTCGCTTTACAGTCAGTCTGGTGGAAGTCTAATGTAACCTGATAGATTCTGTCCATGGTGCTGAAACAGTGATGTCCTTTGGAAAGCTTGTGTATATTTATTCACAGTTAAAACAGACATAGCTTTATCTAACTGTTCCCCAGGGTGTGTGTGAATAGATGAGTGAGTGTGTGTGTGTGTGTGTGTGTGTGCGTGGGTGGGTCCGTGCCTGTGTGCATGTGCTTCTCATTCAAATGCAGTTTGTGCTCAAAAACCCCTGTGTTTGGTAATGTAAAGGAGTGCTGTACCGTTTACGTCACAGATGGAGAATGAGTGGTGATTATGTTTTCTTCTCTGGTAAAGGATTCTTTATCTCTTTTATGAGTTAGAGTTGTGTTCAGGTTACTCCAGGGCCAAATTCAGCACGGCACAATGTTATGGAACGTTCAGTTAGAAATACATTATGAGAACAGACATGCCTCTCATACAGTATATGTAGGGTAAGGAATAATGTCTGCTTTATTTGTGGCATTTCTATCTGCAACATTTAGTGTTTTGCACACTCCTAAACATGACCAATATCATTGCACCAGTTGTTAATCACTTGCCTTTTTCACTCTTTGTTGTTTCTCCTCTGAATGGAACATGGCCATGCTGAAGCCATTGGAAAAAGTGACACTTAAATTCTGACCTTGGCTCTCAGCCAATGACGCGGGCTGTTCGGGTCGATATCATCATTATCGCTGTTTAGCATGCTCAAAGACTAATTTACATTACAACTCCTAGGAAACTTTGCCAACTGATCCCTTGACCTTTACTATTGTGTGGGCTTAGATAGACCGATCCACTGAACCACAAACTAAACATTCTGATTACCAGCAATAACGAGAGGGAGGAGGTGAGGGCCCTGGCTGAGTGGTGCCAGGAAAATAACATCTCCCTCAACGTCAACAAAACGAAGGAGCTGATCTTGGGCTTTACATACTGCTTTACTTATTTAATATGTATATACTTTATTCTATTGTATTCAATGCCACTCCAACATTCGTTATCCCAATATTTATATATTTCTTAATTCCATTTTTTTTTAAATTTAAATTGAACCTTTATTTAACTAGGCAAGTCAGTTAAGAACAAATTCTTATTTTCAATGACGGCCTACCCCGGCCAAACCCGGACGACACTGGGCCAGTCGTGCGCTACCCTATGGGACTCCCAATCACGGCTGGATGTGATACTTTTAGATGTTTGTGCATTGTTGTGAATTGTTAGACACTACTGCACTGTTGGAACTAGGAACACAAGAATTTCGCTACACCCGCAATAACATCTGCTAAATATGTGTATGTGATTTCATTTTTTTTTATTGTCAATCCCTGATAGGTACATTATGCATTTTTGTGTGAAGGTAGTGTCGTCTACTGGCAGAAAGGGAGATTGTACTGGGGGATGGGGACCATTGATTTGTTTAAGGGCAGAGTCGGTTGTACAGTACATTGGCAGTAGCAGCACTATGAATGGTCCTGTGTGGCTCAGTTGGTAGTGAATGGTAATTGTAATGCTAGGGTTGTGGGTACGATTCCCGCTGGGACTACCAATATGATAATGTATGTATGTATGTATGTATGTACTATTGTAAATGTCATACTTTATGGGGCTCGGCTGGGTATCGGAGAACCTCATCCTGGGGATCAATTAGGAAGGGACATGCTCCTCTGCTGGTTGTATATAGGTAATAGCAGCAAGAGTAGGAGTGCTGAAGAACTGAATGCTTTATGAATACAGGCCCAGGTGATTCCAAATACAATGTACTGAACAGTAATTAGTAGAATCATTGAATTCAAAATCCTTTTCTTCCTTTCCTTAGGTTCTGATACTGCATAATTGGACATTTGAAAGTGATATTGCAGCAACCCCACCCAGCCTACCTTCCTTGAGTTGCAAAATTCCAGTAACTTTCCAAAAATGTCCCAGTTTTCCAGAAGGAGGATTGCCATAAGCTACTTCCTGCTTTTTTTCCTCCTAATACCAATCATCTCCAACCAGGATTATGGGAAAACTGGGAAAATTTGGGAAAGTTACTGGAATTTTGCAACTCTATACCTTCTGCTATTCTTTTCATATTGTTTTCATATACTCCTTTTAGGTATCATGTAAGTATGAAAGTAGTGTAAGAGGAAGGACATAAGTACAAGTAGTATGAGAGGAACCTTGCCTCTGTATTTACCAAAATAGCTCAGCTATGGCACACTGCCACAACTCCTTGTTCTCCTAGAGATACTTTAATTAAATCAAAGCACTCCTAATTACAACAAATATGATTTAGTCACATGTCATGGGTGGATTACATTGACAATTGATGATTGGCATCTGGTTGTCTTTTATACGGTCATGTATTGCTCACACATATCAATTTAAAAGGCTGAATCACATCGAATGGGATTTTGAAAGATCTGTGAGATATGGTTGAATCTCTGTTTCTGCAAAATGGCTATAGTTTTTTCTGGAAATATGTGTTCTGAAAAATCTCTGGTTTTGAAGATAGGATGGATGTTATTTTCTAACATTCAGAGCCAAACAGAAGACAACTGAGATCTTTGTTATTGAACAGACATAGCTTAGTCTTGATGTCAAAGTAATAGTTTGCTTATTTATGCTGTGCTAAAACTGAACTTCCCCTTTAAGTTGTTTGAATTTACATATGGGTTTCATTTGGTTTAACTTACGTGCTCTATCTTCTACCTCTCAGGTTGCCTACAAACCGTGGCTGTGTGCACAGTATTTCCCCACCACACAGAGGCATTGTGGAAGGACAGTACTGTGTCTCCAGTACTGCCTGGAGGTTCAGCAGAGGTGTCCCTTTATACTACCGGACAATGACGATCTCATCCACGGAGGAAGCCCCAGCTTCATATGTACAGGTGGGTGTGGTGGTATGGACTGATCAATCAGTCAGTCAATCAATCAAGTGTAATTTGTAGCAACAGCTTATACGGGTGGGCATATATCCACTCTAGGGCTATGCTGTTTAGCTGAGATGCACAATGAATCTAGGATAGATGGGCTTGGGTCAATTAATTCTGAAATGTACTAATTGTAGGAATTTATTTGCACTCCTATGTCCACTGACAGGAATTTAGATGGAATTGTATGTTACAGGATATATTTAATTGTGCTCTTGTGCCCCTGATGATCCCTTGTATAATTACTTTTCAGTGGTATCGATGAAGTTGTATGGTTTTGAACTCTGGTACCCAAGCCAATAATTAATTATAATACTTATCACTGGCGACATCTAGTGACCATATAAGGCAGTGTTAGTAAAATCAATGACACTTCCCTCTCAGTGTAAAGTGTATTGCTGAGACAGTCACTGTGATGGGGTACAACTCCAGGGTAGTATTTTAATATTCCACAGTGATCGAGACAGAACCAGAATAACATGACCTGCCCTGTCCTGATTTGATCTTAGTGGGGTGCTCTGTCTTTTACTCCCCCAGCCCCAAAAGTATTTCAGTACCGTAGTTAGAACAGCCTTTGATATTTTTGTGTTACTTGTGCGTCAGCGATTAAATGGTAGGCTTTGCCTTTTGAGATCCCTGTTTTTCTGATGCTCATTTGATGTCTTCCTTTAGTGTAAACTGGCAGTTGCTTTGAAGAGAGATTACACAAGGCGTGACATCAAATCACATTTTATTGGTCACATACACATGGTTAGCTGATGTTATTGCGAGTGTAGCGAAATGCTTGTGCTTCTAGTTCCGACAGTGGAGTAATATCAAGCAAGTAATCTAACAATTCCACAACAACTACCTAATACACACAAATCTAAGTCTAAGGGACGGAATAAGAATATATATATAAATATATGGGTGAGCGATGACCGATGACCGAGCGGCATAGGCAAGATGCAATGGATGGTATAAAAATAGAGCATATACATATGGGATGAGTAATGCAAGATACAGTGGGGAGAACAAGTATTTGATACACTGCCAATTTTGCAGGTTTTCCCACTTACAAAGCATGTAGAAGTCTGTAATTTTAATATAGGTACTCTTCAACTGTGAGTGACGGAATCTAAAACAAAAATCCAGAAAATCACATTGTATGATTTTTAAGTAATTAATTTGCATTTTATTGCATGACATAAGTATTTGATACATCAGAAAAGCAGAACTTAATATTTGGTACAGAAACCTTTGTTTGCAATTACAGAGATCATACGTTTCCTGTAGTTCTTGACCAGGTTTGCACACACTGCAGCAGGGATTTTGGCCCACTCTTCCATACAGACCTTCTCCAGATCCTTCAGGTTTCGGGGCTGTCNTCTTCCTCCAAACACGGCGAGTGGAGTTTAGACCAAAAAGCTCTATTTTTGTCTCATCAGACCACATGACCTTCTCCCATTCCTCCTCTTGATCATCCAGATGGTCATTGGCAAACTTCAGACGGGCCTGGACATGCGCTGGCTTGAGCAGGGGGACCTTGCGTGCGCTGCAAGATTTTAATCCATGACGGCGTAATGTGTTACTAATGGTTTTCTTTGAGACTGTGGTCCCAGCTCTCTTCAGGTCATTGACCAGGTCCTGCCGTGTAGTTCTGGGCTGATCCCTCACCTTCCTCATGATCATTGATGCCCCACGAGGTGAGATCTTGCATGGTGCCCCAGACCGAGGGAGATTGACCGTCATCTTGAACTTCTTCCATTTTCTAATAATTGCGCCAACAGTTGTTGCCTTCTCACCAAGCTGCTTGCCTATTGTCTTGTAGCCCATCCCAGCCTTGTGCAGGTCTACAATTTTATCCCTGATGTCCTTACACAGCTCTCTGGTCTTGGCCATTGTGGAGAGGTTGGAGTCTGTTTTATTGAGTGTGTGGACAGGTGTCTTTTATACAGGTAACGAGTTCAAACTGGTGCAGTTAATACAGGTAATAAGTGGAGAACAGGAGGGCTTCTTAAAGAAAAACTAACAGGTCTGTGAGAGCCAGAATTCTTACTGGATGGTAGGTGATCAAATACTTATGTCATGCAATAAAATGCAAATTAATTATTTAAAAATCATACAATGTGATTTTCTGGATTTTTGTTTTAGATTCTGTCATAGATGACAGATAAAAATGATAAAAATTACAGACCTCTACATGCTTTGTAAGTAGGAAAACCTGCAAAATCGGCAGTGTATCAAATACTTGTTCTCCCCACTGTATGTAAACATTATTAAACTGGCATTATTAAAGTGACTAGAGATCTATCTATAAGTCTGTATGTAGGCAGCAGCCTCTCTGTGTTAGTGACGGCTGTTTAACAGTCTGATGGCCTTGAGATAAAAGCAATCAGTCTCTCTGTCCCAGCTTTAATGCACCTGTACTGATCTCGCCTTCTAGATGGTAACAGGGCAGTGGCTCGGGTGGTTGTTGTCCTTGATGATCTTTTTGGCATTCCTGTGACATCGGGTGCTGTAGGTGTCCTGGAGGGCAGCAGTGTAGATTATATTTACCGTGCTGCAGTATGGGGTCGCTACAAAATGTCACTTACGTCTTTTTTTCATTTAGAGTTCAATAAAGGGTCATTATTGTTAGGTTATGATACAGCATATGACATAATGATACTGATAGTTGAGTCATATGAAGACTGGGATAAACGTGCATACTGACTGGTATTTATGCTCTTATGCACATGGTCATCTGTCTTTTTTTGGTGATACATGTCAACAAAACACTGCATTACCACACTGCAAGTAAGGCTGGAACTAGGCTGGGTCATTTATTTAGCTTATTGTGGGTCATCTGAATGAATGAATGAATACACTTTATTGGTATTGGGGAAATTGGACACAGGCATGGATGATACAGACACACAGGGATGCATGGGAGGGATGCACAGAGACATGAGCATCTATGGCTTATATCAGTGTTTACCCACTACTCTCTTCGTCCCCCACAGGGCTACTGGGGAGCCATGGGCAGCCCAACATCCAGGCAGAGTGCTGCGACGTCCGGTGGGACTCTAAACCGGACAACCGTTCTCGTGGGACGCTGAAAAGGACTCCAACTCCCACCTGCCATCAACAACAGGGGGCGTCAACATCAGTCACCTCGGCCGCCACACCCACCAGACTGTGCAGCAGCAGCGGCCGGCTGAAGCTGTGCCTGCTGGTCTTTGTTCTCCTGCACACCGTAGTCACCATTACCACCGCATCCCACAATTCCACTGGGGTCGTCGGTGTGGCGGCCATTTTCCCCCTGGAGGAAAGCTCCTCAAGTGAGGAATAATGGAAAAAATGTGCAAAAAAAACTTGAGGTTTTATCTGGGAATGAGTGAGTTGCAAAACCGGTTCTGACTGGTTCTGGCTCTCTGTTCAGATTGAGAGCAATTTACCTGGAGCAAAGGATGCTGGGAATTGTAGTCATGTGGAGAGGCAACGACGTGGGTGGGGCCAACACATCTCAGACCAAAGGATCGATATCATATCACCGTGTCAATCTAAACCTGAGTTCACCTTTTTAGTCTCTTGTTTCATCAGGATGTACTATATCATTTTTTTCTCCTCCTGGTTTAGTTGTTTGTGGAGTTTGTTGGAATGTGAGTGGGTTGTCTTAGAACATATAAGAGCCAGAGAATATTGAAAAAGGTATCACCAACCTGTGTGTTTTTATTCACCCCTCTCTTAAACAGTAACATTTAGCTTCTTTGGGATATGCTAACAATATTCTTAACTCAAACACTCACAAACAGATAGAGTAAACACTTATAGATCCCCCCTGTCCTGGTGGATACATAGAACATATCAGTCATAAACAGGGTTCTCTCATGGCAGTACATATAACTCTAATATAGAGCCAGTGAAGAGCAGGTGTAGTATACCTTTTTACACTATTTTGCCGACCTGAACCGTATTGTGCTTGCTTGGATTATTTTCTTTACACGGTTGCATGTAACCAGGCCAGTGCAGTACAGTACAGTACAGCTCAGCTCGTCTTAGCTCGGCTCAGTAGTGTGAATACGGTAGCAGTGGAGGTCTTGTCACTTGGATTCAAAACTTTCCCAATAATGGGCTTCAGTGTACTTCCGAGTTCATATTATTTGAGCCAATAAGTTTCTCTCATTATCCTGTGTCCATGTGCTTGTATGTGATGGGCCCAAAGGGGACGTCGGATCAACGAAGCTCAATTTACCTCAAATCAAGTGACCTGTTGGCTTAGATAGACTGTTTTTCTAAAGCAGTACATCCCAGAACCGTATGATTGGCTTTTATATTTGACTCATATATTTCTCAATACAAGACTCTGGTACATCATACCAGTACATTACAGCCAGTTCTCTTCACACAGTGGGAGAAGTGTCACAAGACCTGGGTTCAAATAGTATATGTTCTATATGTTCTCTATTTTAGCTGCACTCGATTGAGCTTACCTGGTGCAATGTAACCAATGGGATTGTCCAAAAAGTATAACTGAAAACCCTGCCCATCTCATCTCCAACAAGCTCAATCAATTGCTCAACACATTTGACAGACAACGGACACAATTTGAACCCAGGATGGATCATAAATACCCTCTCCTCTTTGTCTATATTTTACCTTATTATCATCGTGACCAATATAATCACCTTGTATCTACACAGAGCTAAGGAGTTCTCAAGGGCTGGGTCTACATACTGTATTTCCTTCCATTGGTGTGACTGCTGCTAACCGGTACTCATTGATATGGCACATAGGGGAAGAAATCTGATAGGCTCCTTATGCTTTCACCTTTGACCTTGACATCCCTGTCTTATCCTTCCCGTTCAACTGAGTAGCGCATATTATGGCACCTTTGTTTTTTCTACGCGTACATATAATCAGTACTACCGGAATAACTCTGAAGTCAACCGTACTCGGGCATGAAGACATCAATCTGACGATTAGGGTGAAGTTGCCACAAGACGGTGATCTTGGTCAGTTCTGCATTTGACCCACTAATGGTAGGTGTTAGAATTGGGGGAGGGAAAACTGATCCACCCTGAAAGGCTATGTATTTTAGCCTTTTCACATTATATTGTTTCCCCCTTAAGTTCTCGTAACAGTTGATTTTCTCACAGACACTCATCGAGGTGAACTGTTCTTTGTAACCATCAATCAACAACATTACTTTGTTTCCCTCACATTTACTTTATTCCCCCTAAAGACAGCAGCGGATGTAATCCCTCTCTGTAGAAATAATCTTCCACAAACTCCCCCAAACATTCATGATCTGAACCTTGTGGATCTATGCAGATGCCCTACCCCTGTCTGTCCCCGTACATACTCAAGTTGCACAACTGATGTACAACACATTTGGCACAATGGTTGTGATACAACTGAAGTTTTTGTGATTCAACAGAGCGTTTGTCTGCACAATGGTGGTGTAATTATTTTTCTGAAGAAAAAAAACTATGTTGAATGATATGTTATGCCATATGCATTGTACTTCAGTTGAACAACTGGAGTGTTTACTGGTGTAAATATGTCCTAGAGAAGTGAGATATTCAAGATGTCCACCAGACTTTTCTGTTTTTCTATTTAGGGAAAGCTTCTTGTGTTTGTTTTTCTTGTTTTTGGTTGCATTTTCTGTTAATGGTCTTAATATAAACTGCAACTTTATATTAAGGCTTTAAAAGCATCTACAGTATGTAGTCCTTATGTATGCTTTATAAAGCCTTTAATATTGTACTTCTTTGAAGTTGGACATTGTTAAGAACTGTCTACAGCATTGTACAGTGAGGGAAAAAAGTATTTGATCCCCTGCTGATTTTGTACGTTTGCCCACTGACAAAGAAATGATCCGTCTATAATTTTAATGGTAGGTTTATTTGAACAGTGAGAGACAGAATAACAACAAAAAAATCCTGAAAAACGTGAAAAATGTGAAAAATGTTATAAATTGATTTGCATTTTAATGAGGGAAATAAGTATTTGACCCCTCTGCAAAACATGACTTGGTGGCAAAACCCTTGTTGGCAATCACAGAGGTCAGACGTTTCTTGTAGTTGGCCACCAGGTTTGCACACATCTCAGGAGGGATTTTGTCCCACTCCTCTTTGCAGATCTTCTCCAAGTCATTAAGGTTTCGAGGCTGACGTTTGGCAACTTGAACCTTCAGCTCCCTCCACATATTTTCTATGGGATTAAGGTCTGGAGACTGTCTAGGCCACTCCAGGACCTTAATGTGCTTCTTCTTGAGCCACTCCTTTGTTGCCTTGGCCGTGTGTTTTGGGTCATTGTCATGCTGGAATACCCATCCACGACCCATTTTCAATGCCCTGGCTGAGGGAAGGAGGTTCTCACCCAAGATTTGACTATACATGGCCCCGTCCATCGTCCCTTTGATGCAGTGAAGTTGTCCTGTCCCCTTAGCAGAAAAACACCCCCAAAGCATAATGTTTCCACCTCCATGTTTGACGGTGGGGATGGTGTTCTTGGGGTCATAGTCAGCATTCCTCCTCCTCCAAACACTGCGAGTTGAGTTGATGTCAAAGAGCTCCATTTTGGTCTCATCTGACCACAGCACTTTCACCCAGTTGTCCTCTGAATCATTCAGATGTTCATTGACAAACTTTAGACGGGCATGTATATGTGCTTTCTTGAGGAGGGGGACCTTGCGGGCGCTGCAGGATTTCAGTCCTTCACGGCATAGTGTGTTACCAATTGTTTTCTTGGTGACTATGGTCCCAGCTGCCTTGAGATCATTGACAAGATCCTCCCGTGTAGTTCTGGGCTGATTCCTCACTGTTCTCATGATCATTGCAACTCCACGAGGTGAGATCTTGCATGGAGCCCCAGCCCTAGGGAGATTGACAGTTCTTTTGTCTTTCTTCCATTTGCGAATAATCCCACCAACTGTTGTCACCTTCTCACCAAGCAGCTTGGTGATGGTCTTGTAGCCCATTCCAGCCTTGTGTAGGTCTACAATCTTGTCCCTGACATCCTTGGAGAGCTCTTTGGTCTTGGCCATGGTGGAGAGTTTGGATTCTAATTGATTGATTGATTGCTTCTGTGGACAGGTGTCTTTTATACAGGTAACAAACTGAGATTAGGAGCACTCCCTTTAAGAGTGTGCTCCTAATCTCAGCTCGTTACCTGTATAAAAGACACCTGGGAGCCAGAAATCTTTCTGATTGAGAGGGGGTCAAATACTTATTTCCCTCATTAAAATACAAATCCATTTATAACATTTTTCACATGCGTTTTTCAGGATTTTTTTGTTGTTATTCTGTCTCTCACTGTTCAAATAAACCTACCATTAAAATTATAGAATGATCATTTCTTTGTCAGTGGGCAAACGTACAAAATCAGCAGGGGATCAAATACTTTTTTCCCTCACTGTAAGTCAGATCAGTAGGAGAGAGAAGATTGGGAAAAGGTGTGATAGTTGTGTGCAAGGAAGAAAATGAAGAAAAAGGTGGGAATTATTATTATTTATTTTTTTTATGACACAGATACCTTATCTTACTATTGTCATATTATCATATGATAGATGCTTTAGTGCAGTTATCTTTTCTTTTTCTACAAGAGAGTTTGATGAAATAATTTATAATGCGTCTCGAAAGTCATCATCTTTTTTGAACATAAGAGAAATGCAGCCACATTTATTAAAATTTTGTTCAAAATAAATAAAATGTTAAATATGATTGTTGTCTGCTTTCTTTTGGATTGTATTTTATTTCGTGAGGTAATCCGTACATGTAGGTGGGGGCGAAGTGACTATGCATAGGTAACAAACAAACAACGAGTAGCAGCACTGTACAAGGGGGGGTGGTGGTGAGGTCAATGTTATCCAGTGGCGATTTTTATGAATTGTTCAGCAGTCTAATGGCTTGGGGGTAGAAGCTGTTGAGGAGCCTTTTGGGCCAAGACTTGGCGCTCCGGTACAGCTTGCCGTGCGGTAGCAGAGAAAACAGTCTATGACTTGGGTGACTGGAGTCTATTATATAGGTCCTGGATGGCAGGAAGCTTGGCCCCAGTGATTTACTGGGCCGTTTGCACTACCCTCTGTAGCATCTTACGGTCAGATGCCGAGCAGTTGCCATACCAGGCAGTGATACAATTGGCTAGGATGCTCTTGATGGTGCAGCTGTAGAACCTTTTGAGGATCTGGGGACCCATGCCAAATCTTTTCAGTCTCCTGAGGGGGAAAATGTTTTGTCGTGCCATCTTCACAACTGTCTTGGTATGTTTAGACCATGATAGTTCGTTGGTGATGTGGACACCAAGGAACTTGAAACTCTCCACCCGCTCCACTACAGCCATGTTGATGTTAATGGGGGCCTGTTCGGCCCGCCTTCCTGTAGTAGGTCATGATCAGCTCCTTGTCTTGCTCACATTGAGGGAGAGGTTGTTGTCCTGGCACCACACTGCCAGTTCTCTGACCTCCTCCCTATAGGCCGTCTCATCGTTGTCGGTGATCAGGCCTACCACTATTGTGTCGTCAGTAAACTTAATGATAGTGTTGGAGTCGTGTTTGGCAACGCAGTCGTGGGTGAACAGGGATACAGGAGGGGACTAAGTACACAACCCTGTGGGACTCCAGTGTTAAGGATCAACATGGCAGACGTGTTGTTGCCTACTCTTACCACCTGGGGGCGGCCCGTCAGGAAGTCCAGGATCCAGTTGCAGAGGGAGGTGTCAGGTCCCAGAGTCCTTAGCTTAGTGATGAGCTTTGTGGGCACTATGGTGTTGAACGTTGAGCTGTAGTCAATGAACAGCATTCTCACAAAGGTGTTCCTTTTCTCCAGGTGGGAAAGGGAAGTGTGGAGTGCGATTGAGATTTTGTCATCTGTGGATCTGTTGGGGTGGTATGAGAATTGGAGTGGATCTAGGGTGTCCGGGAGGATGCTGTTGATGTGAGACATGACTAGCCTTTCAAAGCACTTCATGGCTACCGACGTGAGTGCCACAGGCCGTAATCATTTAGTCAGGTTACCTTCACTTCCTTGGGCACAGGGACTATGGTAGTCTGCTTGAAAAATGTAAGTATTACAGACTCGGTAAGGGAAAGGTTGAAAATGTCAGACACTTGACAGTTGGTCCGCGCATGCTTTGAGTACACGTCCTGGTAATCCGTCTGGCCCAGCGGCTTTGTGAATGTTGCCTGTTTATTAACCAGAAATTTGTGGAGTGGTTGAAAAACAAGTTTTAATGACACCAACCTAAGTGTATGAAAACTTAGAAATGTCATTGTTTGTGAAAGAAAAGCACATTTCTTTGTCCAGTAAAATGGCATCAAATTGATCAGAAATACAGTGTAGACATTGTTAATATTGTAAATTAGTATTGTAGCTTGAAACTGCACATTTTTTATGGAATATCGACATATGCGTAGAGGGCCATTATCAGCAACCATCAATCCTGTGTTCCAATGGCACATTGTGTTAGCTAATCCAAGTATATCACTGTAAAAGGCTAATTGATCATTAGAAAACCCTTTTGCAATTATGTTAGCACAGCTGAAAACTGTTGTCCTAATTAAAGAAGCAATACAACTGGCCTTCTTTAGACTAGTTGAGTATCTGGAGCATTTGTGGGTTCGATTACAGGCTCAAAAAGGCCAGAAACAAATAACTTCATTCTGAAACTCGTCAGTCTATTCTTGTTCTGAGTAATGAAGGCTATTCCATGCAAGAAACTGAAGATCTCACACAGCGCTGTGTACTACTCCCTTGACAGAACAGCGCAATCTGGCTCTAACCAGAATAGAAAGAGGAGTGGGAGGCCCCGGTGCACAACTGAGCAAGAGGACAAGTACATTATAGTGTCTACTTTGAGAAACAGAAGCCTCACAAGTCCTCAACTGGCAGCTTCATTAAATAGTACCCACAAAACACCAGTCACAACGTCGACAGTGAAGAGGCGACTTTGGGATGCTGGCCTTCTAGGCAGAGTTCCTCTGTCCAGTGTCTGTGTTCTTTTGCCCATCTTAATTTTTTTTTTTTATTGGCCAATCTGAGATATGGCTTTTTCTTTGCAACTCTGCCTAGAAGGCCAGCATCCCAGAGTCCCAACTTTCATCTAGTTGGTTGCTTAAACCATACCACTCAAACGCGTCCACAATCTGAGGCCCAGATTTACTAAAGGTTTGCACTAGATTGATGCCTTTAAAAAAAAAGAAGGGGAATTAACTTCTTAGGGAGCGGCTCCCGAGGTGATGGTTTTGGAGAGTCTGGCGTGCCCAAAGTAAAATGCATGCCACTCAGGCCCAGAAAATAGAATATGCACATAATTAGTACTATTGGATAGGAAACACTCTGAAGTTTCTAAAACTGTAATAATGTATGTGAGTATAACAGAAGTGATATAGCAGGCAAAAACCCGAGGAGAATCCATCCGGATGTGCAGTTTTTTTTGTAAATGAGCATCTTCTCCATTGTGCCTATTGCATACAACTTTATGTAGGACTGAGACTGCAGTACCTATGGCTTCCACTAGATGTCAACAGTCAAAGACTGAGAATTCTAGCAGTGACCAGAACGCGCGCAAGATTGTGAACGCGCACCACTTTATTTTCCTTTCCTATCGTTCACGTTATCGTCCGGTTAAATATTACAGCAAATATACCCAAAAGGATACCTAAGGATACTTTAAAAATGATGTTTGATTTGTTTGTAGAAAGTGTATAGGTATAATTTGAACGTGTTCTCTTCACGGTTCAATGGGCGACTCAACGGTGGATTTTATGATCATAACGCGCCAACCAAACGGAGATTTATGGATATAATAAATGACTTTTTCTAACCAAAGAAGCATGGATTGTCTTCGTTGGACACTTGGGAAGCCCTCAGCAGAAGTTCATCAAAGGTTGGCGCGTTATGTTCAGATAGTCCACCAAGCATTTCCAGTCTACTTGCCCGTTGTACAGTGAAGAGAACGCGTTCAAATTATACCTATCAACTTTGCCCAAACAAATCAAACATCATTTATAATTTATCCTTAGGCATCCATTTATCTATTTTGGCTATTATATTTCACTCGGATAATAACCTACACGATAGAAAAGGTAAAAAGCTGCGCGCTCCCAGGTATCTCATGCACAAAACAGACAGGATTTCCTGGTATGTCATACAAAATCATCTTCCTTTCTGCTCTCTTCCATTATAAACGCTTCAAAACACTGTCCAGAGACGGTTGACATCTAGTGGAAGCCATAGGTACTGCAACCTGAGTCCTATTTCCCTGAGAATTATTTTATCAGCCATTCAAAGTCAGGAAAGGTCAAAAGAAAAAAAAAATCCGGACAGAAATGTCTCGGGTTTTCGCCTGCTATATCAGTTCTGTTATACTCACAGACATTATTTTAACAGTTTTAGAAACTTCAGAGTGTTTCCTATCCAATAGTACTAATGTGCATATCCTAGTTTCTGGGCCTGAGTGGCAGGCATTTTACTTTGGGCACGTCAGACAGGCGAAAATTCAGAAAATGGGACCCTAGCCCTAAGAAGATAACCTCTTAGGAATAACCGGGGAGCTAGCGCCCAGTTCCCGACACTACCCGGTGAAATGTAAGGCGCCAAATTCAAAATCCAAAATTTGAATTATTAAACATTCATCAATATACAAGTGTTGCATAGTCATCAAAAGCTCTGATTCTTGGCAATATCACAGCGTTGTCAGATTTCAAAAAGGCTTCACGGCGAAAGCACAACATTTGATTGTTTGAGGATAGCACCTCACTTATTTATGCATTAGCATGAATTCATATCCATCGCGAGTCTCACAAAACCCATATAAGAGCTAAAATAAATCACTTACCTTTCGAAGAACTTCTGCTGAGGGCATCCCAAGTGTCCAAGGAAGACATCCAAATGGTTCTTTTGTTAGAAAAAGTCATTTATTATATCAATAAATCTCAGTTTGGTTGGCGTGTTATGTTCAGAAAATCCATCGTCGAGTCACCCGTTGTACAGTGAAGAGAAAGCGTTGAAATTATACCTAGCAACTTTGCCCAAACAAATCAAACCTAATTTATAATGCATCCTTAGGTATCCTTTTATGAATATTAACGATAATATTTTACACGGATGATATAAAGTGGAGTGCGCTCACGGTCTCGTGCACGGGAAATGTTATTGACATTTGTGCTTCCTTCAGTAATTCTTCTTCTGTATGGTTCTGTTCAGTGATAAAGCCTCCAAACACTGTCTAAAGACTGTGACATCTAGTGTAAGCCATAGGTACTGCAATCTGGGAGCTATTATACATGGATTTCAATAGGAAGTCTATGAAAAAGAGGAATTGTCACAAAAAGATTTATTCTGGACAGAAATTCCTCGGGTTTTCGCAGGCTATATCAATTCTGTTATACTCACAGACATTATGTTACAGTTTTAGAAACTTCAGAGTGTTTCCTATCCAATAGTACTAATTATGTGCATATCCTAGTTTCTGGGCCTGAGTGGCAGGCATTTTACTTTGGGCACGTCGGACTCTCCAAAACCGTCACCTCTGCTGCCGCTCCCTAACTAGTTTTAACAAACTATAGTTTTGGCAAGTCGGTTAGGACATCTACTCCCCAGAATGCAACACACTTTGAAAAGTGGGACCATTGACTTGACAAAAGTGATCAGCTCAAACGCGCCCAGCGATTCCAGGCCGACAACAGTGCAGATCTTGCAAAGCATCAACCAATAAATCAGATTCCTATATCATTTGATGTGATTAGCTGAAATGTCCAGCCGTTGTGAGATATGGCAGGTATCTGCAATGTAGTCAGAGTAGAATGCAGCCAAAATGTATAAATATATCCTAGGAAGAATACCGTCACAATATCCTCACTGTATTTGCAGGTGTGAAGCCACTAGAGGAGTGTGACTCTTGAGTCATAACTTTGCAGTACACACACTGATACCCACATGTAGTACACAGTAATGCTCTCCTGCACCACAAGATGTCATTACATAGCCACTATACAGCCAGAGCTTCATCCAGCGTGGACATCAAATAAAATTATATTTGTCACGCACCGAATACAATAGGTGTAGACCTTACTGTGAAATGCTTAATTACAAGCCCTTAACCAACAATGCAGTTAAAGAAATAGAGTTAAGAAAATATTTACAAAATAAACTAAAGTAAAAAATAAGTGATAATAAACAGCAAGTAGCAGCAGTGTAAAATCAAACGGGGGGCAATGTAAATAGTCCGGGTGGCCATTTGATTACGTGTTCAGCAGTCTTATGGCTTGGGGGTAGAAGCTGTTAAAGAGCCTTTTGGATCTAGACTTGATGCTCCTGCACCGCTTGCCGTGCGGTAGCAGAGAGAACAGTCTATGACTTGGGTGACAGGAGTCTTTGACAATTTTTTGGGCCTTCCTCTGACACCGCCTAGTATATAGGTCCTGGATGGCAGAAAGCTTGGCCCCGGTGATGTACTGGGCCGTACGCACTACTCTGTAGAGCTTTATGGTCGGATGCTGAGCAGTTGCCATACCATTGCGGTGATGTAACCGCTCAGGATGCTCTTGATGGTGCAGCTGTATAACTTTGAGGATGTGGGGAGCCATGCCAAATCTTTTAAGTCTCCTGAGGTGTAAATGTGTTGTTGTGCCCTCTTCACGACTGTCTTAGTGTGTTTGTGATAGTTTGTTGGTAATATGGACATCAAGGAACTTGAAACTCTCATCCCGCTCCACTACAGCCCCGTCGTGAGAATGGGGGAATGTTCGGCACTCCTTTTCCTGTAGTCCACGCTCATCTCCTTTGTTTTGTTCACGTTCAGGGAGAGGTTGTTGTCCTGGCACCACACTGCCAGGTCTCTGACCTCCCTATAGGCTGTCTCATCGTTGTTGGTTATCAGGCCTACCACTGTCGTGTCGTCAGCAAACTTAATGATGCCCGTGTAGAGAATCAGCGTGGCAGATGTGTTGTTCTCTACCCTTACCACCTGGGGGCGGCCCGTCAGAAGTCCAGGATCCATTTGCGGAGGGATGTGTTTAGTCCCAGGGTCCTTAGCTTAGTGATGAGCTTTGTGGGCATTATGGTGTTGAACACTGAGCTGTAGTCAATGAACAGCATCCTAACATAGGTGATCCTTTTGTCCAGGTCGGAAAGGGCAGTGTGGAGTGCGATTGCGTCATCTGTGGATCTGTTGGGGCGGTATGCAATTTGGAGTGGATCTAGGGTTTCCAGGATGGTTCTGATGTAGGTGGTCCTACAAGTATAGCTAATAGGCAAATTTTCTGACAATGTATCCCAAGGGATTTTATATACCACTGGTAGCATTTGCTAATCATAATGTGCTGTTTGTGCTTAGTAGTTATACGTATAAACAGGTTAGAGGTTTAACTTCTTAGGGAGCGGTGGGGCGCTAGAAGTTAAGGGCTACGTGCCTTGCTCAAGGGTACAACAGCAGGACATGGCATCTAAGACACTGATAACCAGCAACCCTCCAGTTGCCAGCCCACTCCTGACCAGATTTTTCAGTTTCAGACTTGGGGATTTGCGTAACCTGTAGGCCAGTGGTTCTCAAGCAGGGGCACTAGGACCAGTGGGGGTACTTGGTCTATCCACAGGGGGTACTTGAGAAGACTCATGAGACCATAGGCTTGCTGGTAAAATGTACATGAGGTGGTATTTCAGGGGGACTCCGGGCAGAGCAAAATTCAGTTGGGAACCACTGCTCTAGGCTACCTGCCAACCCCAATGACTAATGTGTAATAATGAAATGTAATGTATAATGCCATGTATATTATAATATAATGCCTTCTGTATGGAGAGTCAACCCTAGGAGTAAGTTGTCTAATTGGTAAAAATATACAGTGAGGGAAAAAATTATTTGATCCCCTGCTGGTTTTGTACATTTGCCCACTGACAAAGAAATGATCAGTCTATAATTTTAATGGTAGGTTTATTTGAACAGTGAGAGACAGAATAACAACAAAAAAATCCAGAAAAACGCATGTGAAAAAAGCTATAAATTGATTTGCTTTTTAATGAGGGAAATAAGTATTTGACCCCTCTGCAAAACATGACTTAGTACTTGGTGGCAAAAGCCTTGTTGGCAATCACAGAGGTCAGACGTTTCTTGTAGTTGGCCACCAGGTTTGCACACATCTCAGGAGGGATTTTGTCCCACTCCTCTTTGCAGATCTTCTCCAAGTCATTAAGGTTTCGAGGCTGACGTTTGGCAACTCGAACCTTCAGCTCCCTCCACAGATGTTCTATGGGATTAAGGTCTGGAGACTGGCTAGGCCACTCCAGGACCTTAATGTGCTTCTTCTTGAGCCACTCCTTTGTTGCCTTGGCCGTGTGTTTTGGGTCATTGTCATGCTGGAATACCCATCCACGACCCATTTTCAATGCCCTGGCTGAGGGAAGGAAGTTCTCACCCAAGATTTGACGGTACATGGCCCCGTCCATCGTCCCATTGATGCGGTGAAGTTGTCCTGTCCCCGTAGCAGAAAAACACCCCCAAAGCATAATGTTTCCACCTCCATGTTTGATGGTGGGGATGGTGTTCTTGGCACCATCCCCACCATTCCTCCTCCTCCAAACACGCCGAGTTGAGTTGATGCCAAAGAGCTCCATTTTGGTCTCATCTGACCACAACACTTTCACCCAGTTGTCCTCTGAATCATTCAGATGTTCATTGGCAAACTTCAGACGGGCATGTATATGTGCTTTCTTGAGCAGGCGGACCTTGCGGGCGCTGCAGGATTTCAGTCCTTCACGGCGTAGTGTGTTACCAATTGTTTCTTGGTGACTATGGTCCCATCCTCCCGTGTAGTTCTGGGCTGATTCCTCACCGTTCTCATGATCATTGCATCTCCACGAGGTGAGATCTTGCATGGAGCCCCAGGCCGAGGGAGATTGACAGTTCTTTTGTGTTTCTTCCATTTGCGAATAATCGCACCAACTGTTGTCACCTTCTCATCAAGCTGCTTGGCGATGGTCTTGTAGCCCATTCCAGCCTTGTGTAGGTCTACAATCTTGTCCCTGACATCCTTGGATAGCTCTTTGGTCTTGGCCATGGTGGAGAGTTTGGAATCTGATTGATTGATTGCTTCTGTGGACAGGTGTCTTTTATACAGGTAACAAACTGAGATTAGGAGCACTCCCTTTAAGAGTGTGCTTCTAATCTCAGCTCGTTACCTGTATAAAAGACACCTGGGAGCCAGAAATCTTTCTGATTGAGAGGGGTTCAAATACTTATTTCCCTCATTAAAATGCAAATCAATTTCTAACATTTTTCACATGCGTTTTTCTTGATTTTTGTGTTGTTATTCTGTCTCTCACTGTTCAAATACACCTACCATTAAAATTATAGACTGATCATTTCTTTGTCAGTGGGCAAACGTACAAAATCAGCAGGGGATCAAATACTTTTTTCCCTCACTGTAACACTAATGAGCCACATCTGCACCACTGAAGGTTTTGGTTGGGAGAACAGTGCTGTGTAAAAGTATTATTCTGGTGTCAGTTGCTGCTCTCATCTAAGGAGAAGTTACACTGCAAACATTGTGTTTGCATTCTGTCAGCTTTTTTTACTTTAACACCTGTTGATGCATTAACTACTTCCGCTTCATGTCCATGATTAATTGTGTGGCTGTTGATAGGCTGAAGTCCCGTTTATACCTAGTTCTAACATGAGTCCTTTGTCCTGATCTCATTTCACATTCTGATTCTACCCACATTTTTTGACAAATGTAGACGATTAAAAGACGCATTTTCATCTGAATGTGATCAGATCTTCCTTACCAGAGGATTTTCCGGAGGTAGTCAGGCACACATTGTGGCTGAATAACTTACAAGTGTAGACAGATCTGGACAGTGAAACCATTTAAATAATCATTATCCTGCCTACTAAAATCATTGACAGGTGGTACCATTTAGCCTTGCGAGCCAGCCTGATCTTGCAAGCTTATCATTTGTCTTTGCTAGCGAATCATTTATTTAAGCTCGCGAAATCAAGTTGGCTCGTGAGGCTAGGCAACAATATGTGTTTTAAAATAAATAAATATTATTTAGAAAGAATAGCTGTGAAATTATTTGCCTAGAGGGATGGACCAGGTAGTATAGTCACAATGCGGACACAGTGGACAGTTAACACACACTGTAATACCATTTGTACACACATTTAAAAAAATGTGGGAACAATCAGAATGTGGACGAGATCAGAACACATGATTTAGCTCCAGGTATAAACAGGGCTATTGTCTGCATCCCAAATGGCGCCCTAGCATTCCAAATGGCACCCTATTCTCTACATAGTTCATTAAAAATAGAATAGGGTGCCATATTGTATGCAACTGTAGTTATTTCTGCTCAGACATTATTTTCTCTGCATAAACATCTCTCTCCACGTATGGGAACTACCTGTGTATGTGAATAAAACTAAGATTGCACCCTTAGGGCTACCATAGCAAGGACTTAAAGCAAGACGCAATCAGATTGATATCCTCATAGCAGCTCATTGTGTTACCTTATCGCAGACACTGCCGTTGGATGCAATGAAACCACACCCAAATGTAATTGACAAATCCCATGCAGCCAGTTTAGAAGTTCATGCAACCACGTTTCAAGTTCAAATCACTGAAATTAGACTGATAGGCATCACATCCTCCATCCAAATTAACATGAAAACATGCATTAGCCTAACATCACTGGTTTGACATTTGAGAGCCTACACTTTCTAGTGCCATTTTGAATTTCTAACACAGTATGGATAATAAAGAAGGGAGTTGCTTGTGACACAAAAGAGCATCCACTCACTGATATGACAGTTACACCTCCAACACTGCCAAAACATCTGCTATTCGGACTTCGGCCAACGCTAGTTAATGCTCAATCTGATTGAATCCAGGACTTAGTCACGGTTAGGTGATCTGAGATGCTTTCTTTTGTAAAAAAAAAATACTCTTGTTTTAGTTGCCGGTGATGTCTGTTGAGGACCTGCCTTACAACAGGCCTACAAGCCCGCAGTCCAGCCTCTCGCAGCCTATTGCGAACAGTCTGAGCACTGATGGTGGGATTGTGCGTTCCTGGTATAACTCGGACAGTTGTTGTTGCCATCCTGTACCTGTCCCGCAGGTGTGATTTTCGGATGTACCGATCCTGTGCAGGTATTGTTACACATGGTCTGCCACTGCGAGGACGATCAGCTGTCCGTCCTGTCTCCCTGTGGTGCTGTCTTAGCGTCTCACAGTCTCGTCTAGCGACGGTGGGTTTGTGCCCATAGGCGACGTTGTTGCCGGTGATGTCTGTTGAGGACCTGCCTTACAACAGGCCTACAAGCCCTCAGTCCAGCCTCTCGCAGCCTATTGCGAACAGTCTGAGCACTGATGGAGGGATTGTGCATTCCTGGTATAACTCGGGCAGTTGTTGTTGCCATCCTGTACCTGTCCCGCAGGTGTGATGTTCTGATGTACCGATCCTGTGCAGGTATTGTTACACATGGTCTGCCACTGCGAGGACGATCAGCTGTCCGTCCAGTCTCCCTGTGGTGCTGTCTTAGCGTCTCACAGTACGGACATTACAATTTATTGCCCTGGCCATATCTGCAGTCCTCATGCCTCCTTGCAGCATGCCTAAGGCACATTCACGAGCAGTGACCCTGGGCATCTTTCTTTTGGTGTTTTTCAGAGTCAGTAGAAATGCCTATTTGGTGTGCTAAGTTTTCATAACTGTGACCTTAATTGCCTTCCGTTTGTAAGCTCTTAGTGTCTTAACGACCGTTCCACAGGTGCATGTTCATTAATTGTTTATTGGTTCATTGAACAAGCATGGGAAACATTGTTTAAACCCTTTACAATGAAGATCTGTGAAGTTATTTGGAAGACAGGGTCCTGAAAAAGTGGAGTTTATATTCATATGTCCCCAAATAACTGATTAAAACACACTGTTTTGCAATGAATGTAACGTCCTGGCCATAGAGAGCCCTCTGAGATGATGCTGTTTGTATGGCTGTTCTGAAAAGTGAACTGCGTCTGCGGGTGTTTAGGGGTGTATTCATTCCGCCAATTCTGTTGCAAAATGTTTCTTAAACGGAACGAAACAGGGATGGACCAACCTGAATTTGTGCAATTGAAACTCTTGGCTGCGAGAGGCTGGACTGAGGGCTTGTAGGCCTGTTGTAAGGCAGGTCCTCAACAGACATCACCGGCAACTAAAACAAGAGTATTTTTTTTTACAAAAGAAAGCATCTCAGATCACCTAACCGTGACTAAGTCCTGGATTCAATCGGTACATCCGAACATCACACCTGCGGGACAGGTACAGGATGGCAACAACAACTGCCCGAGTTATACCAGGAACGCACAATCCCTCCATCAGTGCTCAGACTGTTCGCAATAGGCTGTGAGAGGCTGGACTGAGGGCTTGTAGGCCTGTTGTAAGGCAGGTCCTCAACAGACATCACCGGCAACAACGTCGCCTATGGGCACAAACCCACCGTCGCTGGACCAGACAGGACTGGCAAAAAGTACACGGTTTTGTCTCACCAGGGGTGATGGTCGGATTCGCGTTTATCGTTGAAGGAATGAACGTAACACAGAGGCCTGTACTCTGGAGCAGGATCGATTTGGAGGTGGAGGTTCCGTCATGGTCTGGGGCGGTGTGTCATAGCATCATCAGACTGAGCTAGTTGTCGCTGCAGGCAATCTCAACAGTGTGCGTTACATGGAAGACATCCTCCTCCCTCATGTGGTACCCTTCCTGCAGGCTCATCCTGACATGACCCTCCAGCATGACAATGCCACCATCCATACTGCTCGTTCTGTGCATGATTTCCTGCAAGACAGGAATGTCAGTGTTCTGCCATTGCCAGCGAAGAGCCTGGATCTCAATCCTATTGAGCATGTCTAGGACCTGTTGGATCGGAGGGTGAGGGCCATTGCCATTCCCCCCAGCAATGTCCTGGAAATTGCAGGTGCCATGGTGGAAGAGTGGGTAACATCTCACAGCAAGAACTGTCAAATCTGGTGCAGTCCATGAGGAGGAAATGCACTGCAGTACTTAATGCAGCTGGTGGCCACACCAGATACTGACTGTTACTTTTGATTTTGACTCCCCCTCTGTTCAGGCACACATTATTCTATTCCTGTTAGTCACATGTCAGTGGAACTTGTTCAGTTTTTGTCTGTTGTTGAATCTTGTTTATTCATACAAGTACTTACACATGTTAAGTTTGCTTAAAATAAAGTTGACAGTGAGAGGACGTTTCTTTTTTTGCTAAATTTATTTAATAAACATTTATCTAAAAAACTTTTTTAATGATTCACTATTTATATTTTTATGAAATTCACTGAGTAGGATGGTCCTCCACTTCCTCCTCTGAGATGCCTCCACTGTCGCTGGCCACTCCAGAACAGCTTCATAAACCATTCTTCAGTGCTTTTTGATGAGTGTTCGGGGTTGTTGTCCTGCTGGAAAACCAACAACCTTCAACGGAGACCCAGTTTTGGGACGCTGGGTTGAACATTGCACTCCGAAACACCATGATAAGCTACTGATTTCATGTTTTGCATTTGTTCAAGGCCCCGAGTACTAGAGGCAGAAAAGCAACCCCACAGCGTTATCGAACCTCCCCCGTGTTTGATTGTAGGGAAGGTCTTCTTTTCTCTGAATACTTGACCTACGACCAAATGAAGTATTCAAAGTAAATAACCCTCCTTACAATCAAACATTGGGGAGGTTTGATAATGCTGTAAGATTGCTTTGCTGCCTCTGGTAGTGGGGGCCTTGAACATGTACAAGGCATCATGAAATCAGCAGAAATTGTGAATTATTTAAGAAAAGTGCATGGTAGAGCTGGGCGATATGGACAAAAATCCACATCACAATAAATGGCCTGAATTGATATGATGACGATAAACTGAACAATATGTTTATAACGTTAATGTGCTCTACAGTTTGATTTTATTATCCTTTATTAAACTACTACTTGTAGTTGGATGCTTGTAGCCATCAATTGTCCCATTAACGATCACCCATATAGAAAATGTATTCCATTTCAAACTTCACATTTCTCTAGTATAGGCTTCTTATCATAATTAACAATATCAGCAAAATGCCCGCGATAAGTGACCCATACGGTTTATTGTCCCCGCTCTATGCATGGGTGTCAATAAATTTGACCGCAACTGCTGCCAATGCCAATACTGCATTCTATTCCCCTCTCCAGTCTCTATCACCATACACCCTGGGCCTGAGGTATGATTCCTGTGTATTAGAGTAGAACACAATGTCTCTCTCTCAAGGGAAGACTATTAACTTCAGGGTATTGCAATGGTATTGCAAGGGACAGTGATGCTCTCAACCCTGGTATATTGTGTTGGTTCCCAGAAGATTTGGTTTCAAAGATTTGCTCCACTGGTACTGTATGAAAATCAATGAGAAATCCAAACATGCTGTTAGTGTGTGTGTGTGTGTGTGTGCGTGTGCGTGTGCGTATGTGTGGGTGTGTGAGCGTGATTGTGTATGTGCGTTCATACGTATGAGCTTAAGTTCTGTGTATGAACGAATGTTTGTCTGTGCATTTTTGCATCAATCGGTTTGTGAAAGTGTGTGTGTGTGAGAGAAATAATTATTCATAGCACATGGCAACAAAACTCTTTATTTAGTTCAGAGTCAGAGATAACTGTGGGGTGAACTAGATTTCTGCATGCAAGAGGGATACACAGTATTTGATGTATTTAAAATCCCTCTTCTCCTAATGTCTAACAGCTCTACAGCAGTGGCCAGTGGCAGCTACAGCAGTGGCAAGCTCTAACAAGATAATAGGAGTATTACCCGGATAATCTCATAACCTTTCTGATATACTGTATTTCAAATCAAATCAAATGTTATTTGTCACATGATTCACAAACAACAGGTGTACACTAACAGTGAAATGCTTACTTATGGGTTATTTTCCAACAATGCAGAGTTTAAGATAAAAAAAGACAATAAAAAATAAATTATTGACAAGGAATAAATACACAGTGATTAACGAATAACAATAAAGAGTGAAAATTACGGTATTCCTTGCATCAACAGCATTTTTCCTGAGTGGTTCAGAAAAGTACATGTTGATTGTGTTTTTCCATTCTGGAAACACAGCTTTATGTGATAGGCCTGTTTAACTAATCTACTCCATCCCCAATTTGTTTTACTGCATTAGGGAGCGGCAGCCGAGGTGTCGGTTTTGGAGAGTCTGGTGTGCTCAAAGTAAAATACCTCCCACTCAGGCCCAGAAAATAGGATATGCACATAATTAGTACTATTGGATAGGAAACACTCTGAAGTTTCTAAGAGTGTTAAAATATTGTCTGTGAGTATAACAGAACTGATATAACAGGCAAAAACCCAAGGAATTTCTGTCCTGGAAAAAGTGTTTTTGACACATTGCCTCATTTTGAACCCCTCCCTATTGAAAACAGACATATATAGGAGTAAGATTGCAGTACCTATTGCTTCCACTGGATGTCAACAGTCTCTAGACAGTGTTTGATGATGTTTAGTTGCTCTGGATGGCAATAGAAGAAGAATTTCGAAGTGGTCATGTAAACAGAAGAGGATGCGCGTTCACGGGCTCGCGCACGCTGTGGTTTTTTCCTTTCCTATCATCCAGTTTATAATCTGGTTGAAATATTAAAGTAAATATACATACAAGTGTTCCTAAGGATACATTATCAATGATGTTTGATTGTTCTTGGACAAGTGTATAGATATAGGTTGAACGTGTTCTCTTCACGGTTCAATGGGCAAGTGGACGCTGTATTTTATGAACATAATGCGCCAACCAAACGGAGATATATGGATATAATAAATGACTTTTTCTAACAAAAGAACCATTGGATGTCTTCGTTGGACACTTGGGAAGCCCTCAGCAGAAGTTCTTCAAAAGGTAAGGGATTTGTTTTTGCTGTGAAATGTGTTTTGTGTGAACCGCGATGGTTTATGAATTTGTGCTAATGGAAAAAATATTGGAGGTGCTACCCTCAAACAATCAAATGTTGTGCTTTCGCCGTAAAGCCTTTTTGAAATCTGACAACGCTGTGATATTGCCAAGAAGCAGAGCTTTTGATGACTATGCAACACTTGTATATTGATGAATGTTTAATAATTCAACATTTAGATTTTGAATTTGGCGCCTCGCTAGCGCCCCACCACTCCCTAAGTAGTTAAGAAGGAAACACATTCCACTAATGAACTTTTAAGAAGGCACACCTGTTAAAATTAATTGCATTCCAGGTGACTACCTCATGAAGCTGTTTGAGAGGATGCCAAGAGTGTGCAATGCTGTCATCTAGGCAAAGGGTGGATACTTTGAAGAATCTGAAATATAAAATGTATTTGGATTTGTTTCATAATTGTTTGGTTACTACATGATTCCTTATGTGTTATTTCATAGTTTTGATGTCTTCACTATTATTCTACAATGTAGAAAATAGTTTTAAAAAATCCTTGAATGAGTAGGTGTGTCCAAAACATTTCAGCGTGAAGTTGCAGTTCTTGACACACTCAAACTGGTGCTCCTTCTTTAACCTCCTTCTCCTCCCTTCATCTACACTGATTGACTTGGATTTAACAAGTGACATCAATAAGGGATCATAGCTTTCACCTGGATTCACCTAGTCAGTCTATGTCATGGAAAGAGTCTTAATTTTTGTATACTCAGTGTATATAACATACACAACACGTGGTTGTAAAGGTGTGTTTTAACTCAAACTCTCTCACGCAGGAAACACACTGTGTTGATAAAGCAGTTTGATCAATGAAGAACACACACACACAGAATGCACACACTCAGTGTGTATGGCTAATAAGACATAATAAAGGCCTTATAAGCTACTTATACATACTTATAAACTACAATTTAGTGGTTAATATGTGTACCTTAATATAAAGTGTTACAAAAAAATTGATAACTGAAAATAAACAAAAAATTATGGAAAATGTATATTTGTTCATAACAGTTATTTTGATGATAATATCTGCCTACCCTGCCTACCCTGACCAAATGTCACTGTAACGGTGTTGTGCATACCCCCACTATAGTAAAGTGTTACCATGTTTTCTTGATTGCACCCAGACTCATTATGGTGGTGGAAAAAATTCACAGCAATTCAACACTCCACCATCAACACTAGGGGTTTTGCTATACAGTATATTACTATTACATTCAAGATCAAGCAAAACGATACATCATAAAGGTTAAAATTATAGTGATAGTTCAATCAATAGACACTTTGGGAAATAGTTTTTTCAAGGCTTTCCAGCTTTTTAGAACAAAACACAACATTATCATATCGACCTGAGAACTCTCTTTACCTCCTTGGCAAAGTGACACGTTATCAATTCATCTGCCTGTTGGTCAATACACAGCAAACTCGTAAATGTTAAACTAACTCGCTTTAATGTTAATTTTAACACTTTTTCAGTGTATATGCATCCACTCTCAACAGAGTGAATTTCAGGGTTTAAACGTTAACATTTAGACAGTGTTTCTGTAACCCTATACAGAGTAGAATATTGAACACTGGCTGTGTGAAATTCACAATACACTGGAGGAAAGTATTAAGAATTTCACTGTACACTGGAGTGAACTAATAGCCATTTCACTGTACACTGGAGTGAACTAATAGGCATTTCACTCTACAATGGAGTGAAATATAATTAAACGGTGTGTGGTGTAAAGCCTAATTTTCATATTTCCCAGTGAGACATTTTTTTTTTTTGTGAATTGTAGATTTCCCACCCATGACAGTATTTGTTAGTGACACAGACATGGTTATTGAATTCTTTCATTTTAAAGGCCTATATCTTTCATCAAGTGAGTTCCTAGGTGAATGTTATCATTAAAATGAAACTATGACAATAAACTTTAACTTATATCATAAGGTCATACTTCGACTGTCTATTTTTTTCATAACTCAGTATGTTAGGAAACTCCAGGATTACAGTCCACATCAGACTTGCAAGTCACGTTATGCTGATTTGCGAAGTGATGTGTAATTCCTATTGGAATCCAGACAGAGTTAAGATATCCAATAGTTGGAATTTGTATTCACTAGCAACCCGCATTCAGAACGACTGTGGACAATGGAAATTGATAGAGAATACTACCTAAACCATTTAAACTGGAACAACCATTTCAGTAACAGGTGCAATACATCTAACTAACTGATTGGATTAGTTTATAAAAAAGTTGTGTTAGTTGTCTTTGTGTAGCATCAACCCATATATTAGAAATAATCCCAAAAAATCTATTTGCAGTAGAGCACACTAGGAAACATAATAACAATGGATTTTTTTTTACTCTCCACAGTGTAAAACAATTACTTTGGTTATTAACAAAGTTATTGTGGAACTGAAAGCGTTTTAACTACTTTGCAGATATGAAACAAACAGACAATTATAATATCTGTCAAAAATATAAAATTCCCAATTTATGGTTAAAAAATCTACTTTTAAGAAGTTTTAAAAATAGATTCTATTTGACTCAAAATTCCATGACGTACATTAAAGCATTGTTGGCAGAATAGATCGATGCAGTTCAGTGCTAGATTCATATAATTCACCAATACATTTCTTGGTAGTCCCAAAAATATTGCTTTCAGATTGTAGGCCGTCATTGTAAATAAGATTTTTTTTCTTCACTGGCTTGCCTAGTTAAATAAAGGTTTCATACATTATAAACCACAGATGGCCTGGTACATTGTTTCCTGCCTCCACCCATTTGGGATGCACCGTTTCAGTTTCAATGACTCAACATTTTTAACAAAAAACGGACGACTGTAACTAAGGCTGGGAATGTCAATACAATCAAACTAGCAAGGGCATGATCACAAGTCAGTCATAGCGTCGCTAATAGGCTAGCACAAAAGTGTCAAACACAAGGCCCGCGGGACAAATAGGACACGCAAGTGAGTCTGAATGAGTCAATAGTTGAGTCATCTACTTTATGAAAATACAGCCTGATACACTGGCATTGGTGAATTCAACTTCATTTGTAGCCTGTTTACAGCGTAGCGAAGGGAAAGTGTACAGACACATGCCACTGTCCTAGCTAGGCAACTAAAATGTTGCAGTCTGACTTTGGTTTTTAAAGCTTGACAATGAATAAACAAAAAACAAAACTTGCAACAAAACATACTGCAAAAGAGAAACATGTTGGCCAGGAGTGTTGGCGGGTTTTTGGTTTTTCCTTTCAGTTAAGATCTAGGCAACCAGGTGAGGGGAGTTCTTTACTAATTAGTGACTTTAATTCATCCGTTAAGTACATGGCTGGAGAGTAAACCTGCACTTGGCCCTCCTATTACAGCAACATTTCAGCAGTAGCCTAGGATGGCTACTCAACTACAATACACTTTGAGTATACCATACAGCAATGCTGCATTCAACTGCAACAGTGATCCATGCAGTGCCAAAAAATGAAAAACATGTTTAAAACTTCTTAGGGAGCAGCGTATGAGGTGACCGTTTTGGAGACCCTGGCGTGCCCAAAGTAAAATGCCTCCCATTCAGGCCCAGAAAATAGGATATGCACATATTTGGTACCATTGGATAGGAAACACTCTGAATTTTCTAAAAGTGTTAACCATTTGTCTGTGAGTAAAACAGAACGGATATGGCAGGCGAAACCCCGAGGAATTTCTGTCCTGGAAAAAGTGGTTTTGACAGAGTGCCTCATTTGGAACCCCTCCCTCATGAAAATGCCCATAAAAGGGCATATGAATGCAGTACCTATCGCTTCCTCTGGATGTCAACAGTCTCGAGACAGTGTTCAGATNTTTTTTTCCGTCCTTATAGCCCAGTTTATATTCCGGTTGATTTATTATAGTAAATATACGTAAAAGTGTTCCTAAGGATACATTTAAAATGATGTTTGATTGTTCTTGGACAAGTTTATAGGTATAAGATGAACGAGTTCTAGTCACGTTTCAATGGAGGAGTGGAGGCTGTATTTTCTCATTATAACGCGCAAACCAAATGGAGATTTAAGGATATAATACATTACTTTTTCTAACAAAAGAACCATGGATTGTCTTCGTTGGACACTTAGGAAGACCTCAGCAGAAGTTCTTCAACAGGTAATTGATTTGTTTTCGCTGTGAAATGTGTTTTGTGTGAACCGTGATGGCTTATGAATTCATGGTAATGGCAAAAATAGTGAAGGTGCTACCCTCAAACAATCAAATGTGGCGCTAGCGCCCCACTGCTCCCTAATAGGTTAACTTCTTAAGGAGCAGCTCCCGAGGTGACGTTTTGGAGAGTCTGGCATGCCCAAAGTAAAATGCCTCCCACTCAGGCCCAGAAAATAGGATATGCACATAATTAGTACTATTGGATAGGAAACACTCTGAAGTTTCTAAGAGTGTTAAAATATTGTCTGTGAGTATAACAGAACGGATATGGCAGGCAAAAACCAGAGGAATTTCTGTCCTGGAAAAAGTGATTTTGACACATTGCCTCATTTTGAACCCCTCCCTTATGAAAATGCCCATATAAGGGAGTAAGATTTCAGTACCTATTGCTTCCACTGGATGTCAACAGTCTCTAGACAGTGTTTTGATTCTATTTAGTTGATCAAGATGGTAATAGAAGAAGAATTTCGAAGTGGTCACCAGATGTAAACAGAAGAGAATGCGCATTCACCGGCTTGCGCGCGCTGTGGTTTTTTCCTTTCCTAACGCCCAGTTTATATTACGGTTGAAATATTATACTAAATATACATAAACGTGTTCCTAAGGATACATTATCAATGATGTTTGATTGTTCTTGCACAAGTTTATATGTATAGTTTGAACGAGTTCTCTTCACTGTTCAATGGGCAAGTGGACGCTGTATTTTCTCATCGTAACGCACCAACCAAACTGAGATTTATGGATATAATACATAACTTTTTCTAACAAAAGAACCATGGTTTGTTTTCGTTGGACACTTGGGAAGCCCTCAGCAGAAGTTCTTCAAAAGGTAATTGATTTGTTTTCACTGTGAAATGTGTTTTGTGTGAACCGCGATGGTTTATGAATTTATGGTAATGGAAAAATATTGGAGGTGCTACCCTCAAACAATCAAATGTAGTGCTTTCGCCGTAAAGCCTTTTTGAAATCTGACAACGCTGTGATATTGCCAAGAAGCAGAGCTTTTGATGACTATGCAACACTTGTATATTGATGAATGTTTAATAATTCAACTTTTGGATTTTGAATTTGGCGCCTTGCATTTCACCGGGTAGTGTTGGGAGTGGGGCGCTAGCCCCCACTGCCCCTTAGGAGGTTACATTTTATAGGGCCAGAAGTATACAGAAGGGTGTCGTCTGCACAGAGGTGGATCAGAGAATCACCAGCAGCAAGAGCGACATCATTGATGTATACAGAGAAGAGAGTCGGCCCAAGAATTGAACACTGTAGCATCCCCATAGAGACTGCCAGAGGCCCGGACAACAGGCCCTCCGATTTAACACACTGAACTCTGTCTGCAAAGTAATTGGTGAACCAGGCGAGGCAATCATTTGAGAAACCAAGGCTGTTGAGTCTGACGATAAGGATGTGGTGTTTGACAGAGTCGAAAGCCTTGGCCAGGTCAATGAATACGGCTGCACAGTAATGTCTCTTATCGATGGTGGTTATGATATTGTTTAGTACCTTGAGCGTGGCTGAGGTGCACCCGTGACCAGCTCGGAAACCGGATTGCACAGCGGAGAAGGTACGGTGGGATTCGAAGTGGTCAATGATCTGTTTATTAACTAGGCTTTCGAAGACTTTATAGAGGCAGGGCAGGATGGATATAGGTCTATAGCAATTTGGGTCTAGAGTGTCACCCCCTTTGAAGAGGGGGATGACCGCGGCAGCTTTCCAGTCTTTAGGGATCTCGGATGTCACGAAAGAGAGGTTGAGCAGACTGGTAATAGGAGTTGCAACAATGGCGGCGGATGGTCACCTAAACGTTATTTAAGTAAAATAAAGTGGGGCGCGCACCCAGAATCGCGCCAGAGAAAAATTGTTGACATTTCAGGTCCCCTTACCATTTCCTGTTCCTATCCGTTCCTCTTACTCCAATCACTCTCAGTCTTTGTATATAGACTGTTGACATTTAGTGGAAGCCATAGGTACTGCAATCCAGGAGCTGGATTGCCTTGAAGTCAATGGGGAGAGTGTCAAAAACTACATTTACGGATGGATTTTCCTCGGGTTTTCGCCTGCTATATCAGTTCTGTTATAATCACAGACATTATGGTAACACTTTTGAAACTTCAGAGTGTTTCCTATCCAATAGTACTAATTATGTGCATATCCTATTTTCTGAGCCTGAGTGGCAGGCATTTTTCTTTGGGCACGCCAGACTCTCCAAAACCGTCACCTCTGCTGCCGCTCCCTAAGAAGTTAAGCATATCCCAGTTTGTCACCTAACAGTCCGAACTCTTAAGATAGATGGGGGGCAATCAATTCACATATGGTGTCCAGGGCACAGCTGGGGGCTGAAGGGGGTCTATAACAAGCAGCAACGGTGAGAGACTTGTTTCTGGAAAGTTTCTGGATTTTTTTAAGTAGAAGCTCAAATTGTTTGGGCACAGACCTGGATAGTTAGCCTGCAGAGTTCTGTCAATCTCTGCAGTAGATTGCAACTCCGCCCCCTTTGGCAGATCTATCTTGTCAGAAGATGTTATAGTTAGGGATGGAAATGTCAGGATTTTTGGTGGCCTTCCTAAGCCATGATTCAGACACGGCTAGGACATCAGGGTTGGCAGAGTGTGCTAAAGCAATGAATAAAACACACTTAGGGAGGAGGCTTCTAATGTTAACTTACATTCAATTCACATTTCCACAAACATCAAAGTGTTTCCTTTCAAATGGTACCAAGAATATGCATATCCTTGCTTCAGGGCCTGAGCTACAGGCAGTTAGATTTGGGTATGTCATTTAAGAGAAAATTGAAAAAAGGTGGCTATCCCTAAGAAGTTAAAAACTTGATGGGACAGTTGTAAATCATTTAGCGCGTTATGTCAAGATCACAGATTTTAGTGACAACAAATGTCGGTACATAGAAATGTCTTATATCGTCTGAAAGCTTAAATTCTTGTAATATAACTGCACTGTCCAATTTACTGTAGCTATTACTGCGAAAACATGCCATGCTATTGTTTGAGAGCTCCTAACAAGAAAACAGCTTTTTCACCGTGATAGGTTTGATCAATTCACCTCTGAAGGTGAAATGTGTACTTACATTCTGATTTCTGCCTGTAAACACACAGTCTAGTTCAAGGTGAATAATGGCAGGCCCATGTGGCAAATAGCTTATTTGCATATAGGCCTACTGTAGATTTGGTTGGCTATGGCATATGGCATAGACTCCGGTCCTGGACAGGACATATTTTTATTTGTTTTATTTACTGAAATATCTATTAATTGTGCAGGAGCACGGCTACTTTCCCACTCTATATTGCTATAGAATTTTCACAAATGCCTTACGTCATTCCCAAACATTCTATGAATTTCTATGAATTTATGGAAACATGTAAATGATCACATCTAAGTGCTCGCTTGTCCCCAAAATGAAAAACATGGAATATTCTTCCTGGGGGTGTATATGAACAGTTTTTAACAAGAAGACATTTTGCTAAAATGCTGTCAGTTCCACTTTACTTTCTGAATCCACGCTTTAAATGTAACACTGAAAAATCGACACTGGCCAATTTGCTGTGTAGGTCTCCCTCAGGACAACAGCTCCTCTGAAAAAAATTGTGTAGCTACAGTGATATATTGATGTTATTGCAGGGTTCTCTATTATTCATGAGTCCTTTGAAATGTGTCCGCACACCAGCCTCTGTAGCCTCTGTGGTGATTTGTCTTACTTGCAAGCAGCATTGGACATTTATTTTATTACACAACAAAGAAACCCATTTTTTGGTATATTTCAAAAGATAGATACAAAAGAATTATGGCATTTTTTTATTCTGTAAAAAATAACATTTTAGTTCTGGAGGCCTTTTAGCTGTGACACGATTAGTGTGCTGATAACTCGAATGTCATTAGTTGTGTGCCACAGTATGCCACCATAGCTTTGTGGCTGACTCAACCCCCATCTGTCCAACAGACAGACGTCATACATCTGTGGTTATGAAGCTAGAGCCTGTGAAGGCTATGCTAGCCAGCCACCCACACACTCTCTCAGAACACTCACATACACACGCAAGAATGCACCCACAAAAGACGAACGCAAGCAAATGTACACTCTTTGAATTAGTGGTGAATCGAAGAACCCTGGAGATCCTCAAGGAACCCCTGGAGTTCCTCAAGGAACCCATTGCTATTCAATGGTTCATATTTGCACCAGTGGATAGTTCAGGGGTTCTTGGGGGAACCTTTAATGGATCAATGTAGCAATGGGTTCCTGGAGGAACCCTGGAGTGGAGGCGTGGCTTAGAAGCGGTGTGGCTTTAAGTTAGATATGTTTTTGGCCACCCATTAGAGTAAATGTAATTCCTGTTCGTCTGTTCTGTTGTATTGTGATGAAATGTTAAGGTTGTAGCTTCAATGTGGCTAACAGATGTGTTTGAGTTACAGAAGAGCATATGCAAATCCCAAAGTTAGCACTTTATTACTGTATGTAATGAGCACTGTTAATATTATATTAGATTATGTAATATGCATAAATATTCAATTAACATTTTAATTTGCAGTGTACACACTTACAATGATGAACAGGAATGACATTTATGCTAACATGTGACAAAAGTAACAATCTGAAAGCCGTGCCTCCAATAAGCCACACCTCCAATCTGATAGGGACAATATATTATTAAAAATGTTCAAAAAAGTCCTCCCATCACAAAAAGTTTCTGGTTCGAACCTTTACATAGGAGTTCCTTGAATACCCTTTTCAGAGGGGTTCAACTGGAAAGGTTCCGATTGAGAGTTCTTCAGCTGTTCCCATAGGGGAACCCTGTTTGGGTCCAGGTAGGACCTTTTATGGTTCCAGGTATAACCCTTTTGGGTTCTCCAAGGTTCTACATTGAAGCCAAAAGGGTTTACCTGGAACCAAAACGGGGTTCTTCAAAGGGTTCTCCTATGGGGACAGCCAAAGAACCCTTTTAGGTTCTAGATAGCATTTTTTTTCTAAGAGTGTAATTTTTTTTCACAGAACCACACACGCAAGCAGGCACACACACACACACACATACAGTCCTTTCATCAATGCCACTCATGCTGTCCACTGCCCCCTAGTAGGCTAGTAATGGAGCCCCCTTGTTTCCAGCCTGTGAGATGGAAAGGGTGCTCAGACAGAGGCTGATTACCTGAGAGGTGAAGAGACGAGGGGTGGCAGCCAGCACTCTAAAACACCCAGGACTGTTCTTATCAGACACATTGACATCATAATCAGCCAGAGGTAGTTACTGCATGGAGAATGTGGAGGGGGAAAGAAATTGTGTATGTTTGTGTGTGTGTGTGTGTGTGTACACAACACCTAATCACCTCTTGTGTCTTCATCCCAACCTTTACAGCCAAAGCATGCTGCAGCAACAAAAATGTAGATGCTGTCACTCAAATGAGGGGTTACCATAGAGAATTCATGCCTTTTAATCAACCACAAATCCAAACATATGTTAATCTTCAAGATAAGTTAAAGGTTTTGCAAAATGCAAAACGCATCAAAATGTGACACTTTCTATATCTTGAAAACTTGATTGCTTTCATGCAAAACGTGGAACTGTATCAACAGTGGACTAATAAAACAAATACCAAAATATTGTTTTTGAGTGGTATTTTCCTTTAAGTCAAACGCAGAATTAAATTAGACTCACATTTATGGACTCAGAAATGCAAAGCCTCAGTCTTTAGGGTTAACAGGTGTATTATAGTAACCCTACAGTCGGCAGACACGTTGCCTTGGAACATTTTCTATATTTTCCAAAACCAATAGAAGTGCATTTGAACAGTGAACTTGGCATCTGTTTTCAGCTAAAAAGACTTCCGGGCATACGGTATGGGTGTCAGGGTTGGGGTCAAATCCTGTAAATTCAGATAGAAAATTGAAATTCAGTTGAATGGAAAATAGCCCATCATTTTTAGTGAAGATTTTTCAAAATTAATGAAAAATATATGCATTTCAACACCTTCCTCCTCAGCTCCTCGAGGGTACTTTGCATTTTGATAATTTCACAAAAAGAGATGGAAAGTTTGTCTCCAGGCTGGGTGCTTAATTGTGTATCTTTAGAACAGACATGCAGAGCAGAAAAAACATGCAGTCACGTTGTGAGAACAGCTTGCATCCTTTGTTCTGGATTTTCTATATGTGCCGTACCTATACACACACCCACTGAAATGGAAACTGCACCCGGTGATTTGGCCTAGTTTTTTGGCTTGCTCCTCAAGAAATGCTGGCGGGCCATGACAGAGGTCAAATGTGAGTTGGCTTGGGGGTGTGTTTTGATGTGGGTGTTTCCTTGCCACCACCAAGACACAATCTTCTGTCAGAACCTTGCCCGCAGCTTTTTTTCCCCGCTCAGTCTTAACAAACACATCTCTTTCAGGTTGAGTTCAATCACTAAAGGCATATGTATGTCGGGGTGCTCAGAATAAGCTTTGAATAGGTCAGTTGCCTACAGAGTAATATGAGAAGAATGCTATTGCTGAATGAGTGTTTTGATAACTTAAAAATGTAGTTTGATCTATCAAATCAAAATCAAATCAAATTGTATTGGTCACATACACATGGTTAGCAGATTAACTTCTTAGGGATGAGCACACGAGGTGACCGTTTTGGAGAGCCTGGCGTGCCCAAAGTAAAATGCCTCCCATTCAGGCCCAGAAAGTATTTGGTACCATTGGATAGGAAACACTCTGAATTTTCCAAAACTGTTAACCATTTGTCTGTGAGTAAAACAGAACGGATATGGCAGGCGAAACCCAGAGGAATGGAAAAAGTGGTTTTCACAGAGTGCCTCATTTGGAACCCCTCCCTCATGAAAATGCCCTTATAAGGGCATATGAATGCAGTACCGGTCGCTTCCTCTGGATGTCAACAGTCTCAAGAAAGTGATTTGATTCTGTTTAGATGAATTAGAGCAGAGAAGAAGAGGAAATCAGGAAGTGTCTCTTTGGAAGTCTATAGGAGTGGACGCGCGGTCTCGCCAAGCGCGCACTGTGTTTTTTTCCGTCTTTAGAGCTCAGTTTATATTCCGGTTGATTTATTATAGTAAATATACGTAAAAGGGTTCCTAAGGATACATTTAAAACTATGTTTGATTGTTCTTGGACAAGTTTATAGGTATAAGTTGAACGAGTTCTAGTCACGTTTCAATGGAGGTGTGGACGCTGTAGTTTCTGATTATAACGCGCCAACCAAATGGAGATTTATGGATAAAATACATGACTTTTTCTAACAAAAGAACCATGGATTGTCTTCGTTGGACACTTTGGAAGCCCTCAGCAGAAGTTCTTCAAAAGGTAATTGATTTGTTTTCGCTGTGAAATGTGTTTTCTGTGAACCGTGGAGGCTTATGAAATTATGGTAATGGCAAAAATTTGTTAGGTGCTACCCTCAAACAATCAAATGTGGTGCTTTCGCCGTAAAGCCTTTTTGAAATCTGACAACGCTGTGATATTGCCAAGAAGCAGAGCTTTTGATGACTATGAAGCACTTGTATATTGATGCATGTTTAGCAATTCAACTTTTGGATTTTGAATTTGGCGCCTTGCATTTTACCTGGTAGTGTCGGGAGTGGGGCGCTACCCACTGTGACAATTAAAACCTACCCTAACCAGAAACCATCGATGGATGGTGGCATTAGCGCAAAACTGAAAGCGCGAACCACCGCATTTAACCATGGAAAGTGGTCTGGGAATATGGCTGAATATAAACAGTGCAGTTATTCCCTCCGCAAGGCAATCAAACAAGTAAAATGCCGGTACAGGGCCAAAGTGGAGTCGCAATTCAACGGCAGAGACACGAGAAGTATGTGGCAGGGTCTACAGGAAATAACGGACTTCCCCAGGTGGTGAAGGTAGGAAAAAACATCTCCAGTTTGCTGACCCTCAACACTGGGGCCCCACAAGGTTGCGTGCTCAGCCCCCTCCTGTACTCCCTGCTCACCCACGACTGCATGGCCATGCACGCCTCCAACCCAATCTTGTCACCCAAAACCTTGACAAACTTTTACAGATGCTGTATCACAGACTGGTACGGCAACTTCACCGCCCTCAACCGCAATGCTCTCCAGAGTGCACAACGCATCACCAGGGACAAACGTCAGGTACCTACCCTCCATGACACCTAAACTCCCCAATGTCACAGGTAGGCCAAAAAGATTATCAAGGACAACAACCACCAGATCCACTGCCTGTTCACACCGCTACTATCCAGAAAGCGAGGTCAGTACAGCTGCATCAAAGAAGGGACCGAGAGACTGAAAAACCTATTCTCAAGGCCATCAGACTGCTAAACAGCAATCACAAACTCACAGAGGCTGCTGCCTGCATCGAGAACCAATTACTGGCCACTTTAATAAATGGATTAGTAGTCACTTTAAACAATGCCACTTTAAATAATGCCACTTTAATGATATTTACATATCTTACATTACTCATATATGTATATACTGTATTTTATACCATCTATTGTCTTTGCCTATGCCGCTTGGCCATCACTCATCCATATATTTATATGTTCATATTCTCATTCACCCTTTTAGATTTGTGTGTTTTAGGTAGTTGTTGGGAAATTGTTAGATTACTTGTTAGATATTACTGCACTGTCAGAACTAGTTGCACAAGCATTTTGCTACACTCGCATTAACATCTGTTAACTATGTGCATGTGACCAATAACATTTAATTAGATTTTATTTGACGAGAGCTTTGCAAAAGGGGGCATGATTTGTTGACATAACTGTAATCCAAACCCAACCTTATTTACTCGTTGTGACACACAGATTCCAAACTCCATTTTAGACGAGACTGACTTTATGACCAAAATTATCCTATTTACACACTGTAGTACATTTTGACACTAGAATAAATGTTTCTGTTTTCAAAGGGATTAGTAAATTTTTTGGAAGACACCCATAATGGCACCTATTTTTCAGCACAACATGAAGGCATGCACAGGAAATGGCTTAGTAATGCCCCACTGAGAATGCCCGTAAAACACACATTTACAATTCTCATAGCAACCTAGATGTCACTGCGGAAGCACTGTTTGGTAGCCACAAGCCTTACAGATGTTATTGTCTGCCCCTATTATAACAAAAACATGCCCCATTATGATTTATTGACCAAGATGTAATCTCTTAGGCCGTGAAGGTCTTCTAATAGAAAGAAGCAAGGGTACAGGTACAGGCTTACTGGAACTGGAGGCAAATACTTGCATTAGAGAATTAAAGTATATGAAAGGCTGCAAAAAAAATGCAACCAAAATGAGTAAAACATCTTAGAAATAATCCAACTGTGAAATTGCCTGTGAATATGAGGTTTGATTTGGGTATTGCAGGCTCATGCAAATGAAGTAAAAATAGCCTCTGACACATTGCACTTCACATAGATTGACAACGTTCGAAGAGGTAAGAAGGTTTAGCGAGGTGTTAGTTAACCTATTAGGGAGCAGTGGGGCGCCCACTCCCGACACTACCAGGTGAAATGCAAGGCGCCAAATTCAAAATTCAGTTGGTCACTCCTCCAATGACATGACATCCTCCCATCAGCTAGCTAGCTTGCTAATGGTAGGCTCCGTTTTTTTAGCTTGCTAAATAAATAGCTATTACATAAATAGCTACGCTGGCCCAGGGAGGTCAAACTCAAGCAGCGCACGGGACATATTGAAAAAACACAACGAATTCACAGACCAGACATAGCCTATTTGTTTTTACAAAAAGAATTTGCAACTGCGACACAAACTCCACTTATGTACATGGGATGCTGTAAATAGTATTTGAACATATTAGAGGGAAATCATATTTGTCCAGCCTTTGCTGCTATTCTTGCAGATGTGGATGATATGCTGCAACCCTAATTAAAAAGTATTTAATAACTCCAAATAACAAGAACTTAGACATATTTTGTTGTAACATTTAAACTTTAACCTATTAGGGAGCAGTGGGGCGCTAGCGCCACATTTGATTGTTTGAGGGTAGCACCTTCACTATTTTTGCCATTACCATGAATTCATAAGCCATCACGGTTCACACAAAACACATTTCACAGCGAAAACAAATCAATTACCTGTTGAAGAACTTCTGCTGAGGTCTTCCTAAGTGTCCAACGAAGACAATCCATGGTTCTTTTGTTAGAAAAAGTAATGTATTATATCCTTAAATCTCCATTTGGTT